>MU665122.1:8435-62148 GCA_026770625.1 Nicotiana glauca
CGCACGGCTGAAAGATTGCCATATACTATATCTGCACGGCTGAAAGATCGCCCCATACTATATCTGCACGGCTGAAAGATCGCCACATGCTACATTTGCATGGCTGAAAGATCGCCACATACTATATCTGAACGGCTGAAAGATCGCCACATACTACATCTGCATGGCTGAAAGATCGCCACATACTACATTTGCATGGCGGTAAGATCACCCTATACTACATTTGCATGGCTGAAAGATTGCCATATAGTGCATCTACACGGCTAAAAGATCGCCACATACTGCATCAGCACGAATGAAAGATCGGTACATACTACATCTACACGATTGAAAGATCGCCCTGTAATAAATCTGCACGGCTGAAAGATTGCTGCATACTACATATGCACAGTTGAAAGATTGCCACATACTACATCTGCATGGCTGAAAAATCGCCACATACTACATCTGCATGGTTGAAAGATCGCCCCATACTACATTCGCATGGCTGAAAGATCGCCACCTACTGCATTGCACGGCTGAAAGAGTGCCACATACTACATCTTCATGGATGAAAGATCACCACATACTGCATTTGTACGGCTGAAAGATTGCCACATATTACATCTGCACGACTGAAAGATCGCCACATACTACATCTGCATGGCTGAAATATCGCCACATACTACAACTGCATGTCAGAAAGATCACCCCATAAAACATCTGCACGACTGAAAGATCACCACATACTACATCTGCATGGTTGAAAGATCGCCACATACTACTGCATGGCTGAAATATCGCCCCATACTACATGCGCGTGGCTGAAAGATCGCTACATACTGCATCTGTATGGCTGAAAGATCGCCACATACTGCATCTGCACGACAGAAAGATCGCCACATACTACATTGCACGGCTGAAAGATGGATACATACAACATTTGCATGGCTGAAAGATCGCCACACACTGCATCTGCATGGCAGAAAGATTGCCGCATACTACATCTGCATGGCTGAAAGATTGCCCCATACTACATCTGCATGGTTGAAAGATCGCCCCATACTACATCTGCACAGCTGAAAGATCGCCACATACTACATCTGCACAGCTGAAAGATAGCCACATACTACATTCGCATGGTTGAAAGATCGCCAAATAGTGCATCTGCATGGCTGAAAGATCGCCACATACTGCATCCGCACGGCTGAAAGATTGCCATATACTATATCTGCACGGCTGAAAGATCGCCCCATACTATATATGCACGGCTGAAAGATCGACACATGCTACATTTGCATGGCTGAAAGATCGCCACATACTATATCTGAACGGCTGAAAGATCGCCACACACTACATCTTCATGGCTGAAAGATCGCCACATACTACATCTGCACAGCTGAAAGATGGCCACATACTACATTCGCATGGCTGAAAGATCGCCAAATAGTGCATCTGCATGGCTGAAAGATCGCCACATACTGCATCCGCACGGCTGAAAGATTGCCATATACTATATCTGCACGGCTGAAAGATCGCCACATACTATATCTGAACGGCTGAAAGATCGCCACATACTACATCTGCATGGCTGAAAGATCGCCACATACTACATTTGCATGGCGGTAAGATCACCCTATACTACATTTGCATGGCTGAAAGATTGCCATATACTGCATCTACACGGCTAAAAGATCGCCACATACTGCATCAGCACGAATGAAAGATCGGTACATACTACATCTACACGATTGAAAGATCGCCCTGTAATAAATCTGCACGGCTGAAAGATTGCTGCATACTACATATGCACGGTTGAAAGATCGCCACATACTACATCTGCATGGCCGAAAAATCACCACATACTACATCTGCATGGTTGAAAGATCGCCCCATCCTACATTCGCATGGCTGAAAGATCGCCACCTACTGCATTGCCCGGCTGAAAGAGTGCCACATACTACATCTTCATGGATGAAAGATCACCACATACTGCATTTGTACGGCTGAAATATTGCCACATATTACATCTGCACGACTGAAAGATCGCCACATACTACATCTGCATGGCTGAAAGATCGCCACATACTACAACTGCATGGCAGAAAGATCACCCTATACTACATCTGCACGACTGAAAGATCACCACATACTACATCTGCATGGTTGAAAGATCACCACACACTACTGCATGGCTGAAATATCGCCCCATACTACATCCGCATGGCTGAAAGATCGCTACATACTGCATCTGTATGGCTGAAAGATTGCCACATACTGCATCTGCACGACTGAAAGATCGCCACATACTACATTGCACGGCTGAAAGATGGATACATACAACATTTGCATGACTGAAAGATCGCCACACACTGCATCTGCATGGCAGAAAGATTGCCGCATACTACATCTGCATGGCTGAAAGATCGCCCTATACTACATCTGCATGGTTGAAAGATCGCCCAATACTACATCTGCACAGCTGAAAGATCGCCACATACTACATCTGCACAGCTGAAAGATCGCCACATACTACATCTGCATGGCTAAAAGATCGCCACATACTACATCTGCATGGCCGAAAGATCGCCCCATACAATATTCGCATGGCTGAAAGATCGCCACACACTGCATCTACATGGCTGAAAGATCGCCACATACTACATGTGCATGGCTGAAGATTGGCCCATACTACATTCGCATGGCTGAAAGACCGCCAAATAGTGCATCTGCATGGCTGAAAGATCGCCACATACTGCATCCGCACGACTGAAAGATTGCCATATACTATATCTGCACGGCTGAAAGATCGCCCCATACTATATCTGCACGGCTGAAAGATCGCCACATGCTACATTTGCATGGCTGAAAGATCGCCACATACTATATCTGAAAGGCTGAAAGATCGCCACATACTACATCTGCATGGCTGAAAGATCGCCACGTACTACATTTGCATGGCGGTAAGATCACCCTATACTACATTTGCATGGCTGAAAGATTGCCATATACTGCATCTACACGGCTAAAAGATCGCCACATACTGCATCAGCACGAATGAAAGATCGGCACATACTACATCTACATGATTGAAAGATCGCCCTGTAATAAATCTGCACGGCTGAAAGATTGCTACATACTACATATGCACGGTTGAAAGATCGCCACATACTACATCTGCATGGCTGAAAAATCACCACATACTACATCTGCATGGTTGAAAGATCGCCCCATACTACATTCGCATGGCTGAAAGATCGCCACGTACTGTATTGCACGGCTGAAAGAGTGCCACATACTACATCTTCATGGATGAAAGATCACCACATACTGCATTTGTACGGCTGAAAGATTGCCACATATTACATCTGCACGACTGAAAGATCGCCACATACTACATCTGCATGGCTGAAAGATCGCCACATACTACAACTGCATGGCAGAAAGATCACCCCATACTACATCTGCACGACTGAAAGATCACCACATACTACATCTGCATGGTTGAAAGATCGCCACATACTACTGCATGGCTGAAATATCGCCCCATACTACATCCGCATGGCTGAAAGATCGCTACATACTGCATCTGTATGGCTGAAAGATCGCCACATACTGCATCTGCACGACTGAAAGATCGCCACATACTACATTGCACGGCTGAAAGATGGATACATACAACATTTGCATGGCTGAAAGATCGCCACACACTGCATCTGCATGGCAGAAAGATTGCCGCATACTACATCTGCATGGCTGAAAGATCGCCCCATACTACATCTGCATGGTTGAAAGATTGCCCCATACTACATCTGCACAGCTGAAAGATCGCCACATACTACATCTGCACAGCTGAAAGATAGCCACATACTACATCTGCATGGCTAAAAGATCGCCACATACTACATCTGCATGGCCCAAAGATCGCCCCATACAATATTCGCATGGCTGAAAGATCGCCACACACTGCATCTACATGGCTGAAAGATCTCCACATACTGCATCTGCGCAGTTGAAAGATTGCCATATACTACATCCGCACGGCTGAAAGATCACCCCATACTACATCTGCACAGCAGAAAGATCGCCACATACTACATCTGTACGGCCGAAAGATCGCCACATACTACATCTGCATGGATGAAAGATCACCACATACTGCATCTGCATGGCTGAAAGATCGCCCCATACTACATTCTCATGGCTGAATGATTGCCACATACTACATCTGCATGGCGGTAAGCTCACCCTATACTACATTTGCATGGCTGAAAGATCGCTACATACTGCATCTGTATGGCTGAAAGATTGCCACTGCATCTGCACGACTAAAAGATCGGCACATACTACATCTACACGATTCAAAGATCGCCCTATAATAAATCTGCACGGCTGAAAGACCGCCCCATACTATATCTCCATGGCTGAAAGATCGCTACATACTGCATCTGTATGGCTGAAAGATTGCCACTGCATCTGCACGACTAAAAGATCGGCACATACTACATCTACACGATTCAAAGATCGCCCTATAATAAATCTGCACGGCTGAAAGACCGCCCCATACTATATCTCCATGGCTGAAAGATCGCTACATACTGCATCTGTATGGCTGAAAGATTGCCACTGCATCTGCACGACTAAAAGATCGGCACATACTACATCTACACGATTCAAAGATCGCCCTATAATAAATCTGCACGGCTGAAAGACCGCCCCATACTATATCTCCATGGCTGAAAGATCGCTACATACTGCATCTGTATGGCTGAAAGATTGCCACTGCATCTGCACGACTAAAAGATCGGCACATACTACATCTACACGATTCAAAGATCGCCCTATAATAAATCTGCACGGCTGAAAGACCGCCCCATACTATATCTCCATGGCTGAAAGATCGCTACATACTGCATCTGTATGGCTGAAAGATTGCCACTGCATCTGCACGACTAAAAGATCGGCACATACTACATCTACACGATTCAAAGATCGCCCTATAATAAATCTGCACGGCTGAAAGACCGCCCCATACTATATCTCCATGGCTGAAAGATCGCTACATACTGCATCTGTATGGCTGAAAGATTGCCACTGCATCTGCACGACTAAAAGATCGGCACATACTACATCTACACGATTCAAAGATCGCCCTATAATAAATCTGCACGGCTGAAAGACCGCCCCATACTATATCTCCATGGCTGAAAGATCGCTACATACTGCATCTGTATGGCTGAAAGATTGCCACTGCATCTGCACGACTAAAAGATCGGCACATACTACATCTACACGATTCAAAGATCGCCCTATAATAAATCTGCACGGCTGAAAGACCGCCCCATACTATATCTCCATGGCTGAAAGATCGCTACATACTGCATCTGTATGGCTGAAAGATTGCCACTGCATCTGCACGACTAAAAGATCGGCACATACTACATCTACACGATTCAAAGATCGCCCTATAATAAATCTGCACGGCTGAAAGACCGCCCCATACTATATCTCCATGGCTGAAAGATCGCTACATACTGCATCTGTATGGCTGAAAGATTGCCACTGCATCTGCACGACTAAAAGATCGGCACATACTACATCTACACGATTCAAAGATCGCCCTATAATAAATCTGCACGGCTGAAAGACCGCCCCATACTATATCTCCATGGCTGAAAGATCGCTACATACTGCATCTGTATGGCTGAAAGATTGCCACTGCATCTGCACGACTAAAAGATCGGCACATACTACATCTACACGATTCAAAGATCGCCCTATAATAAATCTGCACGGCTGAAAGACCGCCCCATACTATATCTCCATGGCTGAAAGATCGCTACATACTGCATCTGTATGGCTGAAAGATTGCCACTGCATCTGCACGACTAAAAGATCGGCACATACTACATCTACACGATTCAAAGATCGCCCTATAATAAATCTGCACGGCTGAAAGACCGCCCCATACTATATCTCCATGGCTGAAAGATCGCTACATACTGCATCTGTATGGCTGAAAGATTGCCACTGCATCTGCACGACTAAAAGATCGGCACATACTACATCTACACGATTCAAAGATCGCCCTATAATAAATCTGCACGGCTGAAAGACCGCCCCATACTATATCTCCATGGCTGAAAGATCGCTACATACTGCATCTGTATGGCTGAAAGATTGCCACTGCATCTGCACGACTAAAAGATCGGCACATACTACATCTACACGATTCAAAGATCGCCCTATAATAAATCTGCACGGCTGAAAGACCGCCCCATACTATATCTCCATGGCTGAAAGATCGCTACATACTGCATCTGTATGGCTGAAAGATTGCCACTGCATCTGCACGACTAAAAGATCGGCACATACTACATCTACACGATTCAAAGATCGCCCTATAATAAATCTGCACGGCTGAAAGACCGCCCCATACTATATCTCCATGGCTGAAAGATCGCTACATACTGCATCTGTATGGCTGAAAGATTGCCACTGCATCTGCACGACTAAAAGATCGGCACATACTACATCTACACGATTCAAAGATCGCCCTATAATAAATCTGCACGGCTGAAAGACCGCCCCATACTATATCTCCATGGCTGAAAGATCGCTACATACTGCATCTGTATGGCTGAAAGATTGCCACTGCATCTGCACGACTAAAAGATCGGCACATACTACATCTACACGATTCAAAGATCGCCCTATAATAAATCTGCACGGCTGAAAGACCGCCCCATACTATATCTCCATGGCTGAAAGATCGCTACATACTGCATCTGTATGGCTGAAAGATTGCCACTGCATCTGCACGACTAAAAGATCGGCACATACTACATCTACACGATTCAAAGATCGCCCTATAATAAATCTGCACGGCTGAAAGACCGCCCCATACTATATCTCCATGGCTGAAAGATCGCTACATACTGCATCTGTATGGCTGAAAGATTGCCACTGCATCTGCACGACTAAAAGATCGGCACATACTACATCTACACGATTCAAAGATCGCCCTATAATAAATCTGCACGGCTGAAAGACCGCCCCATACTATATCTCCATGGCTGAAAGATCGCTACATACTGCATCTGTATGGCTGAAAGATTGCCACTGCATCTGCACGACTAAAAGATCGGCACATACTACATCTACACGATTCAAAGATCGCCCTATAATAAATCTGCACGGCTGAAAGACCGCCCCATACTATATCTCCATGGCTGAAAGATCGCTACATACTGCATCTGTATGGCTGAAAGATTGCCACTGCATCTGCACGACTAAAAGATCGGCACATACTACATCTACACGATTCAAAGATCGCCCTATAATAAATCTGCACGGCTGAAAGACCGCCCCATACTATATCTCCATGGCTGAAAGATCGCCACATACTACATCTGCATGGCGGTAAGATCACCCTATACTACATTTGCATGGCTGAAAGATCGCCATATACTGCATCTACACGTCTGAAAGATTGCCACTGCATCTGCACGACTAAAAGATCGGTACATACTACATCTACACGATTGAAAGATCGCCCTATAATAAATCTGCACGGCTGAAAGATCGCCACATACTACATCTGTACGACTGAAAGATTTCCACATACTACATCTGCATGGATGAAAGATCACCACATACTACATCTGCATGGCAGAAAGATCGGCCCATACTAAATTCTCATGGCTGAATGATTGCCACATACTACATCTGCATGGCTGAAAGATAGCCACATATTGCATCTGCACGGTTGAAAGATTGCCACATACTACATCTGCATGGCTGAAAGATCAGCCCATACTATATCTCCATGGCTGAAAGATCGCCACATACTACATGTGCATGGCTGAAAGATTGGCCCATACTACATTCGCATGGCTGAAAGATCGCCAAATAGTGCATTTGCATGGCTGAAAGATCGCCACATACTGCATCCGCACGGCTGAAAGATTGCCACATACTATATCTGCACGGTTGAAAGATCGCCCTATACTATATCTGCACGGCTGAAAGATCGCCACATGCTACATTTGCATGGCTGAAAGATCGCCACATACTATATTTGAACGGCTGAAAGATCGCCACATACTACATCTTCGTGGCTGAAAGATCGCCCCATACTACATGCTCATGGCTGAATGATTGGCCCATACTACATTCGCATGGCTGAAAGATCGCCAAATAGTGCATCTGCATGGCTGAAAGATCGCCACATACTACATGTGCATGGCTGAAAGATTGGCCCATACTACATTCACATGGCTGAAAGATCACCTAATTGTGCATCTGCATGGCTGAAAGATCGCCACATACTGCATCCGCACGGCTGAAAGATTGCCATATACTATATCTGCACGGCTGAAAGATCGCCACATACTAAATCTGAACGGCTGAAAGATCGCCACATACTACATCTGCATGGCTGAAGGATCACCACATACTACATCTGCATGGCGGTAAGATCACCCTATACTACATTTGCATGGCTGAAAGATTGCCATATACTGCATCTACACGGCTGAAAGACCGCCACATACTGCATCTGCACGACTGAAAGATCGGTACATACTACATCTACACGATTGAAAGATCGCCCCATAATAAATCTGCACAGCTGAAAGATTGCTACATACTACATATGCACGGTTGGAAGATCGCCACATACTACATCTGCATGGCTGAAAGATCGCCACATACTACATCTGCATGGCCGAAAAATCACCCCATACAATATTCGCATGGCTGAAAGATCGCCACACACAGCATCTACATGGCTGAAAGATCGCCACATACTGCATCTGCGCGGTTGAAAGATTGCCATATACTATATCTGCACGGCTGACCCATCGCCACATGCTACATTTGCATGGCTGAAAGATCGCCCCATACTAGATTCTCATGGCTGAATGATTGCCACATACTACATCTGCATGGCGGCAAGATCACCCTATACTACATTTGCATGGCTGAAAGATCGCCCCATACTAGATTCTCATGGCTGAATGATTGCCACATACTACATCTGCATGGCGGCAAGATCACCCTATACTACATTTGCATGGCTGAAAGATCGCCCCATACTAGATTCTCATGGCTGAATGATTGCCACATACTACATCTGCATGGCGGCAAGATCACCCTATACTACATTTGCATGGCTGAAAGATCGCCCCATACTAGATTCTCATGGCTGAATGATTGCCACATACTACATCTGCATGGCGGCAAGATCACCCTATACTACATTTGCATGGCTGAAAGATCGCCCCATACTAGATTCTCATGGCTGAATGATTGCCACATACTACATCTGCATGGCGGCAAGATCACCCTATACTACATTTGCATGGCTGAAAGATCGCCCCATACTAGATTCTCATGGCTGAATGATTGCCACATACTACATCTGCATGGCGGCAAGATCACCCTATACTACATTTGCATGGCTGAAAGATCGCCCCATACTAGATTCTCATGGCTGAATGATTGCCACATACTACATCTGCATGGCGGCAAGATCACCCTATACTACATTTGCATGGCTGAAAGATCGCCCCATACTAGATTCTCATGGCTGAATGATTGCCACATACTACATCTGCATGGCGGCAAGATCACCCTATACTACATTTGCATGGCTGAAAGATCGCCCCATACTAGATTCTCATGGCTGAATGATTGCCACATACTACATCTGCATGGCGGCAAGATCACCCTATACTACATTTGCATGGCTGAAAGATCGCCCCATACTAGATTCTCATGGCTGAATGATTGCCACATACTACATCTGCATGGCGGCAAGATCACCCTATACTACATTTGCATGGCTGAAAGATCGCCCCATACTAGATTCTCATGGCTGAATGATTGCCACATACTACATCTGCATGGCGGCAAGATCACCCTATACTACATTTGCATGGCTGAAAGATCGCCCCATACTAGATTCTCATGGCTGAATGATTGCCACATACTACATCTGCATGGCGGCAAGATCACCCTATACTACATTTGCATGGCTGAAAGATCGCCCCATACTAGATTCTCATGGCTGAATGATTGCCACATACTACATCTGCATGGCGGCAAGATCACCCTATACTACATTTGCATGGCTGAAAGATCGCCCCATACTAGATTCTCATGGCTGAATGATTGCCACATACTACATCTGCATGGCGGCAAGATCACCCTATACTACATTTGCATGGCTGAAAGATCGCCCCATACTAGATTCTCATGGCTGAATGATTGCCACATACTACATCTGCATGGCGGCAAGATCACCCTATACTACATTTGCATGGCTGAAAGATCGCCCCATACTAGATTCTCATGGCTGAATGATTGCCACATACTACATCTGCATGGCGGCAAGATCACCCTATACTACATTTGCATGGCTGAAAGATCGCCCCATACTAGATTCTCATGGCTGAATGATTGCCACATACTACATCTGCATGGCGGCAAGATCACCCTATACTACATTTGCATGGCTGAAAGATCGCCCCATACTAGATTCTCATGGCTGAATGATTGCCACATACTACATCTGCATGGCTGAAAGATCGCCACATACTACATCTACACGATTGAAAGATCGCCCTATAATAAATCTGCACGGCTGAAAGATCGCCACATACTACATCTGTACGGCTGAAAGATTGCCACATACTACATCTGCATGGATGAAAGATCACCACATACTACATCCGCATGGCAGAAAGATCGGCCCATACTAAATTCTCATGGCTGAATGATTGCCACATACTACATCTGCATGGATGAAAGATCGCCACATACTGCATCTGCACGGTTGAAAGATTGCCACATACTACATCTGCATGGCTGAAAGATCGCCACATACTGCATCCGCACGGCTGAAAGATTGCCACATACTATATCTGCACGGTTGAAAGATCGCCCCACACTATATCTGCACGGCTGAAAGATCGCCACATGCTACATTTGCATGGCTGAAAGATCGCCACATACTATATTTGAACGGTTGAAACATCGCCACATACTACATCTTCATGGCTGAAAGATCGCCACATACTACATCTGCATGGCGGTAAGATCACCCTATACTACATTTGCAAGGCTGAAATATTGCCATATACTGCATCTACACGGCTGAAAGATCGCCACATACTGCATCTGCACGACTGAAAGATCGGTACATACTACATCTACACGATTGAAAGATCGCCCTATAATAAATCTGCACGGCTGAAAGATTGCTACATACTACATATGCACGGTTGAAAGATCGCCACATACTACATCTGCATGGCTGAAAGATTGCCACATACTACATCTGCATGGTTTAAAGATCGCCCCATACTACATTCGCATGGCTGAAAGATCGCCACCTACTGCATTGCACGGCTAAAAGAGTGCCACATACTACATCTGTATGGCTAAAAGATCACCGCATACTGCATCTGTACGGCTAAAAGATTGCCACATACTACATCTGCACGACAAAAAGATCGCCACATACTACATCTGCATGGCTGAAAGATCGCCACATACTACAAATGCATGGCTGAAAGTTCGCCCCATACTACATTCGCATGGCTAAAAGATCGCCAAATAGTGCATCTGCATGGCTGAAAGATCGCCACATACTGCATCTGCACGGCTGAAAGATCGCCACATGCTACATTTGCACGGCTGAAAGATTGCCCCATACTACATCTGCACGGCTGAAAGATTGCCACATGCTACATTTGTATAGCTGAAATACCGCCACATACTACATCTACACGGCTGAAAGATCGCCACACACTACATCTGCATGGCTGAAAGATCGCCACATACTACATCTGCATAGCTGAAAGATCATCGTATACTCCATTCGCATGGTTGAAAGATTGCCATATGCTGCATCTGCACGGCTGAAAGATCGCCACATACTGCATCTACACAGCTGAAAGATCGACACGTACTACATCTGCACGACTGACAGATCTCCCTATAATACATCTGCACAGCTAAAAGATCGCTACATACTACATATACATGGTTGAAAGATTGCCACATACTACATCTGCATGGCTGAAAGATTGCCACATACTACATCTGCATGGTTGAAAGATCGCCCCATACTACATTCGCGTGGCTGAAAGATCGCCACTTACTGCATCGCACGGCTAAAAGAGTGCCACATACTACATCTGCATGGCTGAAAGATCGCCACATATTACTGCATGGCTGAAAGATTGCCCCATACTACATCTGCACGGCTGAAAGATCGCCACATACTACATCTGCACGGCTGAAAGATTGTAACATACTATATCTGCATGGCTGAAAGATCGCCCCATACAGCATATGCACAGCTGAAAGATCGCCACATACTCCATCTGCATGGCTGAAAGATCGCCACATACTGCATATGCACGGCTGAAAGATCGCGTCATACTGCATTGCATGGCTGAAAGATTGCCACATACTACATTTGCATGGCTGAAAGATCACCACAAATTGCATCTACATGGCTGAAAGATCGCCACATACTACATCTGCATGGCTGAAAGATCGCCCCATACTACATCTACATGGCTGAATGATCGCCCCATACTTCATCTGCATGGCTGAAAGATCGCCCCGTACTACATCAGCATGGGTGATAGATCACCACATACTACATCTGCATGGCTGAAAGATCTCCACATACAACATCTGCATGGCTGAAACATCACCACATACTTCATCTGCATGGCTGAAAGATTAACACATACTTCATGGGTTGAAATATCGCCAACTCATCCAAAGACATCATTATTCTGAGGCACCATCTTCGTAGCCCGATAGCACCATATCTTGGCCTGAGGATCTCTTTCAAACTTCTTCATATCATTATTCAAACGCGTCATCGTTCGGAGGCACCATCCTCATAGCCTGAGAACATCATTTCATTGTCTGTGAATCCTTTATCACACGCTTCATGGCCCAGGGCATCATGGTCTAAGGACATCACCCTTATCGTCCGAAGACAACATTCATGGTCCGAGGGGAATTTTCTTCGTATTTGCAGGTAAACTGGCGAACAACGGCCATCCCAGCAGGAGCGATTCTGCTCTAGTTCCCTCAAGCCATATCAAACCTAACCATTCCCATAAATTGTCCACTCACACAACCCTAGATGTTGCGCCCGTTCTCAAAATTGCCTCATCAGTATACTCCACCCGTGAATCCTAAATTACATACGGCTTGATTTCTATAAAAATAGGGACATGTAGGTGGCTCGGAAGCTAGGATGTGGCCTAGATCTTGCGAAATCGTTTCGCTCGATCAAAATTGGCCATCATTTCTTTACCCGAAAACTATTTGATATTTCCCGGGTAAAGAGGGGCAGCTGTTGATACCCAATTTTTTCATATATATTTTAAATATGCAAAATACCTTTAAAATAGCATATATAAGCATGCCTAAGGTTTTATTTATTTTTCCATAATTTGAAGGGTTTTCAATTGATTTATTTTCTCCCACTTTATCCATAAAATCCCCAATAATTATTTTTAAAATTATTATTTTGATAATTCATCTATTGGATTTCTATACATATGCAAAAATATGGCTAAAGTGACTTTTACATATTTTTACAATTTTATTTAGTATTTTTAAGCTAAATTGCACATAATTGCAATAATAGCCTTTTAGATTTAATTATGTTTTATACACATAAAATTGGATGTTGTATTTTTAAATTGTTAATTATGTATTGTAAATCATTTTTAGTACTTTCAATTATTTTTTAGAAACTATTTACTATTTTTATAAATTAAAAAGGGAAAAGTGGGTATATAAAATATAGCCAGATTGGCTTTCAATTGTAGCCCAAAATTGGACCCCAATTTCCCATCCCAATTTTAATCAAAACCCGACCCACACCCTTTTAACCCATGCCCAAACCCGCATCCCCACACACCCTTCTCATCCAGTTGCCTCTCCTATTCTCTCTGAAACTTAAATTCTAACCCTAACTGCCACCACCCAAACTAGCCTTAATCCCCTTCGATCCTCACTCAATCAATGGATTTCCATGGCTGTTTGAGATGTATACCTGTCTCCTACGTCTCCTGGTTGCCTGTTTTTGTGATTTCGTGGAAAGATCTTGAAGAGATCTAGCCCTGATATTGCTCAACTTTCATCCATGGTTGTTCGAGTTAGATCCATGGCTTTTCCGGCGAAAATCGGTAACAATCTAATGTTTTCTCATCTTCTTTGGGTTCTCTAAAACCCTCACTCTTGAGACTCTCTACTTTTCTTTAGATCTGTCTTAGATTTAGGTGTATCCATGACTTTTTAACTAATTTTTTCTTCGTCTCTGCTATTTTTCTGAAAATCCTAGCTATAAATCCTCCGATCCTTTTAGATATGTGATGGATCTATGGGTTTCTTAATCTCCTTAAACCTATATCTTTGATTTTGGGTATTTTCCTTATAACTCTTTATTGATTTTTCAAAATTGCTTCCTTACTTTAGTGATACTTTCCTTAGTTAGTGCTAATTCCCTGTAATTTTCAATCTCATTCGTGATTCTCTGAACTGATTTTTCTTAATCAGATTGTACTCTACCATGTTTATATCCACAAGCATGTTGTTAATTAACGTGCACTTTCTTTTGTTTAAACTATTCTATACTTAGTTCTTATTACATGCTACATGCTTTTACTATTCCTATTATAGAAAAGTCAGTCTTACAAGCAATTCTTTTGCTGATTTGATACAACTTGTACCCGTTTGAACCATGGCTACCTAATTGAAGAAAGTCAGGTCTTTAATTGATTACGATTCGTATTATTTCTATAATTATGCTAAGTTAGTACTTGTTACCTTATTTTCAACCTATTTTTGAAGCTATAAATACCCTAAGTCCTTTCATTAAACCACACGAACAATAGTTTAGAACACACACATGCATAGTCAAACTCTCTCCTCTTTCTCTACTACTTTTGCTACTGCTTCCATAGCTAGACTGTGGAACTCTACTTGCTTCACTTTTTTTGCACTTTGCTCCCTTAACTGGTATGTTCCTAGTTCAACTCTGAAACTCAACTCTATGTGGTCCACTGTTTGTCGATCGCTGTCTCTTTTTGCACTAACTTAATTGCTCATGTTGTTTAATTACACTTCATGTTTACTGCTTTACTCAGCATGCTTAAGTTCTTCCCTCTCTTGGTCAAATGTAATCAGCATATCTACTTGAGTGTCAGTTTATGTCCCTTAACTAGGGTATCTCGTAATGTACTTGGTTAACAACAAGTCATGACTAATTATGTATATTAGACTCCTGCATGACTATTCCATACCCTGTACCTATGTCTTGTTACTATTCTAATTTTAAGCATGTTTCCCTTGTTAACTCCTTGATGTAATTGTTTGTGTTCTGGAGATCAATCAGTCCCTACTTGATCTTTGCAATTGCTGGTCTATATGCACCTCTTCCCAGCCAAGTTTATGTGTTTTGGGCCCTCAATGTCACCAACCCCTACTTCCCTACATGTAACTTCTGAAACTGTACTATTCTTTAAACTAGTTCTATGGGTGTGCTTCTTGTTGTTGCTCCCATCCCCTTCCCCTTTCAAAACTGTTTCCAACTCAACTCTTTGTCAAGCACTCTCACATATACTCTTAGACTACTAGGTTTTGCCCATTTTCTGTGAGCCTTGTCTTGGGACCCTTGAGCTCCCTCTGAACTTGGACACATGAAACCCGGCCTTTCCACACTGCACATACCCTATCTTGGCTATGAAATCTGGGTGTGAGCACTGCCCGGGATCCCTTGAGATTCTTAGAAAACTTTGACACACCCGGATATGAGAAAGTCTATGGAGCAAATCTTGGCATTTGAAGTGATTTATTACGTAACTCAGGGAGGAAGAACTAATCAGCTTCCTATAGGGAAACTTCTTATTTTCATTGCTACTTATGTAATTCATTTCAATGTTGGTCTGTAATAACCTATTGTAAACAAGTATTGGGGTGGCTAGTGAAAAGGGATGGGGTAAATATGCATACTATAGTTGTTAAGGGTAGAAAACATGTTATTAGGTTTATGTTCCTAATTGTGCAATAGAAACTATGCTTAGGGTTCATACATGCATTAGAAATCAGGCTCTTAGGATCCTATGTTTATTGTTTCAGCATGTTCACCCTTACAACATCATCTATATGTTCTATGTTTTCATGTGCATTTAGAAATCCTGCTCTTAGGAAATTATGCAATCCTGCCATACGAATTTAGAAATCCTGCTCTAGGAATTCTGCATCATGAGTTTTATACATGCATTTTAGACACCATGTTTTAGGATTTTATCCGTACTCGCATTCACAGTTTGTGTAAACTGCTGGTTACAAAAGAAGTAAAAATAACTTCACACTTGATTATCTTGTTTAAAATAACTGGTAGCAATCATTGCATTTTATAACACCTAGAACAGCATGCTCTTAGGGTGAAATAGTTTCCAAATTGTCTTTTAATAATTCTGAATAACTGCTACATGCTATTTTACACCTAGGCAAGCCTTAGGTAATTAATTTTAAATAAAACCATAATCGTCTCTACCATCAGTGTTTAATTATCAACTGTTATAATCAGTAGGCAAACCTGATTCAGACTTCTTCTCTGAGTCATGTGGTAAATTTGATTCACTATTATCACTTAAAGCTTTGTTAAGATGTGAATGTGGAACTTAGTTGTGCATGAATCATGATATCTATGTGCATTATTTGTGGAGGTATAACTGATCCTTCTACTTGCTCATGTGTTTTCCCTTTTAATTGCAGTCCTACTTGTTTTGTATGTCGCCGTAGTATTTTGCCTTTAAACCTGAGGGTCTTCCTAGAACCTCCTTCTCATAGGATAGAAGTCCTAAATTCCTCCGGGACTGATAGGAAGGGACGGGTAACATCATGCAATAAGGGTCAAGACCAATCCTCACTTTACTTAACTTCACGGGGCGGGAAGGGGTAGATATGGATATGATGACTGGTGCGCTAATTCCACGCGAAGCCCCTTTCTAAGGAGTGACTACCGGGCATCATACTGATGTGATACATATTATAAACAAATATAGGACACCCTTTTTTACATTCATGAACATGCTTAGATTATAATCCTTTTCAAAATCTCCCTGTCTTTCAAACATTTGTGTCATTAAATTTAATTCCCCTACTATTTGATCCATACTTGCTTACTCGCTAATTGAATGAATTCATAAAAACTGTCTGGCCAGGAACCACACTAGTGGATCCTGAAGGGTGCCTAACACATTCCCCTTAGGATAATTTCAAGCCCTTACCCTATCTTTGGTTATTAAGCATAGTTAGAAATGAACTATACAGGTTCCCTATTGCACCTTAAAATCGTTAGGTGGCGACTCTTCAAAAAATGCAAACACAATTCCCTAAAGGAAATGAGTCATTACACCCAAATGTCATAAACCCGATCCTCTCCACCAAAAGGGGGCGCGACAACAAGTAGGCTTCATTGTTGAGCTCCACTCTTTTTGCCCCGAAGGACACTTAACATTCAAATCATGTACAATATCGAAAAAACTACGAGGCGAATTGTCTTGTACTTGATCTAGGATTGGTGTTTCATGCTTAATTTTCTCTTTAATGCAACTTTTTGTGTTGTCTTCTAAGAATTATCAAGTCCTGATCACAAATTTTCTTTAGTGATTTTATCTTGAGTCTATCTAAGTTTGATTATACAGTCAGACCTTTCCATAACAACATCCCAAGATAGCAGTCATTCACTATAAAAGTTAATTTTTTCGAAAATGATTTTAATGTTATGTTATAGTATACATCATTTATATTAGCACTTCTCTATAGTATCTAAAAAATATCGGAACAAATACGACTGTTATAAAGAGGTTTGATTATACTCATGATTGCACATCCTAACTGTATATTTTGATACGATCCCTACGCACAATTCCATAATTCTCTTTCTTTCATAGTTAAATTTAGTATAGATATTTCTGATAAGTCAGGTCAAGCTCTATGGTAACAATAGGTTGGAGATGACACGTGCTAGAAATTCAACTACCAGCAACAATATTTTACGCAAGAATAGTTATTAGGAACAATCTAATGTCTATATTTCTATGGAGTTAGAATTAATAAAATACATTACGAATATTTGTAAGATAATTGAGCAAGAAAATTAAGTATATTTCTATTTTAGTCACGAGATGTCATGAGCCGAATTTTCCACTGTTGGGACTGTGATGGCGCCTAACATCGCACTCGCTAGGCAAGCCAATGTTAGAGTTATATTTACCTTTTTCCTTTACATTTTTGTAGTTAGATTTAACAAAGCGAAATCAGACAGAAATAAAAGCGGAAGTACATAATAAACCATTTGGCTATATACTATTAACATTACAAAAATTGTTACCACCCAGAAACTGATGTCACAATCCACGAACATACTTAGAATATCTACAAGTACTAGTCTGAAAGAAAAGTCCATCTGTCTTGAAAGAAGATAAAACAGGAATGTAAAAACATAGGAGGGACGCCAGGGTCTGCGAATGCCTGCAGGACTACCTTGGGTCTCCTAGGGGAATGTCTGTAACCGACCTCTCGATCAGCCACAACCAGCTCCAAAACCTGCATAGAAAGTGCAGAGTGCAGTATCAGTACAACCGACCCCATGTACTAGTAAGTGCCGAGCTAACCTCGACTAAGTAGTGATGAGGCTAAGGCGGGGCATTTACAATATAACCTGCATATAGTTTATAATAAAGCAAAAGGAAGTACAAAATGAAATGGAACAGAAACTTGCAGTAAAATAAATATGGAACTCAATTATCATTCTAGTACTCAACTATAACCAATCATTAAGAGAGTTACAATACTACAGAATAAAATCACTACATAAACAACAAAATGATGCGGCGCGCATCCCGATCCTACCATATTATGAGTAACAATATGAACATTCACCCTTATTACACGTGTTGCGGCGTGCAACCCGATCCCACCAATCCACCCTTATTACTCCTCAATATATCACTCTTATTACAATCACATTTGACCCATATTCCTCCTCAATATATCACCCTTATTCCTCATGTTGCAGCGTGCAACCCGATCCCACCATATTAGTACCAATCACACAATAAGAACAAGTATTTCATGATTTAGCTCGAAACTCTCCACAATATTTATGTGTTCTGTCGCGCCCCTTTTTTCTCGCAAAGTCGAGTTTATGACATTTGGAGGGACAACTTATTCCCTTTTGGGAATTGGGTTTAAGAGAATTGAAGAGTCGCCACCTAATTATTTAAGTGCATTAGGACACTAATAAGGATTTTTTTTGGATAACCAGAGATTGGGTAAGGGCTTGAAATTATTCCAAGGGGAAGGTGTTAGGAACCCTTCAGAATCCACTAGTGTGGTTCGCGGCCAAGCTATTGTTGTGACTTGAGGTACAAGTAACACATAGGCAAGTAAGACTAAGAATAAGAGGGGATTTATCACATAAAGGCTAGAAATAAATAAAGTCGAAAAGCATTAAAGAGATTTGATTTAGGAGAAACGTTTTAAAAGATTTCAAAGAGATAAAGAACAAAGGGTAGGGGTTTCTAGGTCTATTAATAATATGGATCAACCCACATAACACCTAGTAATCACTTATACACGTGATGTTATCGTGTCGTCATCATATCCATGTCTACCCTTTCCCACCCCATTAAGGTATTAAAGCACGGAAGAGTCTCGTTTTCTTATTGCATGCTATTACCCGCCCCGGAGGTGCTTGGGACTACTAATCCTAAATGAGGGATGAGAGGTTGGGCTTATTTGTGGTTTTAAAGGTAAAAATACTAAGGCGACAAGCAAAAATACATATAACAGGTATGGGGAATCATGTAAACAAATGAAAGGCTCAAACAAACCTCCTTTAGGCAAAGATAAGCAAATAGTTAGCAGGACTTACATGTACTGTTTAGGGTCGAAAGATAAAGATTTGAGGTAGACTGATTTATTACATAGTTCAAATAGGAAGCCCGACTCAGGCCTGCCTGCTGGTTATAGTTAACAAAATCTGATTTGGTTTATAAACTTATCCTATGGTTTGCCTAAGTGTTAGACGGAACCTATAAGCATGATATCTACTGATTTCAGAACAAAGAAGAAAACTGATTGCATATTGACTTAGGAAAAGAAAGTTGCCAGTTTAAAGCGAGTTTTAGCAGAAAAGCACAAGTTTTGCAATTGGTAATGTATTACTACTGGTAGTTTTAACTTACCAATGAGTGAGGTGATTCAGATTTGATTAGAACCCCTATAGGCATGCTTTCTATGTGTTTGCCCAACTTAAAATATTTTTATAGACATAGATTGGTACAAAAATTCCACAACATGATGTCTAAGCATTGCGTGATATCTGATTACATTTTTTCATTATTAAGACCTATAGACAAGTTTGCCTAGTAAAAAGTGGATATGCAAGAATCATAGAGGACCTATAGGCATATGTTTTACGTGCGTGTGTAGAAGGTATAGACATAATATCTACCTGAATGTGCAGGATCCCTATAGTCATGATATCTAAATAAGAATGCTGAAGTTCTTATAGACATAGTAACTAAATGAGAATGTAGAAACGCTTATAGACATGGTAACTAAATGAGAATGCAGAAATCTTACAGGCATAGTAACAATATAAAAAATGCAAAAATCTTATAGTCATGGTAACTATGTGAAATATGCAAAAATCTTATAGACAGGGTAGCTATATGAAAAAATACTGAAATTAGAGAAGTTATCTACCCTTTCACATGCATGGTTACCCCTCCCTTTTCACTAACCATCCCCAAATTTTATTACAAAGTTATTAGAGTCCAAAGAAAATAAAATAAAGAAAATACATAACAAATTGAAAATTACAACCAATGAGAGCCTGATTCAGACATCCTGTCTGAAGTATGAAGTAAACCAACTCCAAAGATCATGTTTCAAAGCCTTTCTACCACTTGTGTGTGTCAGAGTTCTCTAAGAGTTTCATAAGAACTCCGGGCAGTGCTTACACCCAAATGTATCACCATATTGAGCCAAAGTGCAGTGTGGAAGGGCCAGCTCTCAGGTGTCCTAGTTTAGAGGGAACTCAAGGTCCCAAGGCAAGGCTCACAGGAGGGGGCAGAACTTAGAGACTAGGAGAGAGTGCAAGTGCAGAAGTGAAATTCTGAAAGGGGAAAGGGAAAGGGAATAAATTAAAATCAGTGCATAGTGGTATAGGGGAGTGGGAATTTGCAAGAACTTAAGAAGAGTAGGATGATGAGCATACCCAGTATATGCTGGCACACCCTCTAGCCTGTTTAGAGGTTAAGACCCATTGGTTCCAAACTCAGTTCATAGACAACAACTCATAGTGTCATGCCCTATGTCACCACTCACAAACACATAGGGGTGATGGGATAGGGAGCAAAGATTCATAAAAGAAGCAGGCAATAGAACATATGCATACTAAGTTAAAACTCTACAGAAAATAATAAATTAAACATGGATACAAAGACTGTAAATAAATACATTAGAGTGATGCTGAAACTTAAATTAGGACATACAGTTTCAACGAAACAAGTAGAAAAAGTAGTAGTCTTGTAAAAGCCAAAGTGCAGCAGGAAGACAGAATACTATAAGCATGAGTTCAAAAGAGATTGTGGAATTGTGAAGTCTGAAGTGTGTGTTTGTAAAAAAGGGTCGTGCCTTATATAGTGTAGAAATTAGTCATAAATAAGGTAGGAAAATAATTTGAAAACTTATTGTCAATCAAGTACACAAGGCTTCCCTTAATTAAGTGATTCAGATTCAAACGAGTAAAACCATTTAAGGAACGGAATTGAATAAACCCGTTGTGTAAAACATGCAATTTAGGGCAAATACATAAAGGTTATTTAAGGACAAGGTTTCTGAAATACACGGTTGAACAATTTAAGGAAAGAAAATGAATTAACAGCCAAGAAATCAGAGGTCAGAGTTTTGTTATGAATGAACCGACTCAGGAAGATGGAAAAGGTTTTAACTTATGGGAAATTATCAAACAATCAATTAGACCAATTTAAAAGGAATTATGAATCAATCACAAGTTGAAAGCCCTTTTTTGAAGAAAGATTCATCATATATAAAGAGCATACAGACACATTAATCATGAAAGAAAATTGTAATGCCATTATAAAGTCAGTAGAAAATCCAGTAATATGAAACTTCGAAATTGACCTAAAAGAGTTGGGGGTATTGAAATAAGTACCTCAGTTCATGCAAATCACAAAGAGAGGGCAAGCAATTGGATCGAAACATGTATAGAGGTTTCAGAAAATAATTGAATCTTCTAACATGCTTCCTTCAGCAACAGAACTCATGAGTAGCATGTAAATAGAGTAGAAGGGTTCAAAAGCAAATAAAGTAAAGAAACCAATTCGAAGCATGATGAGGACAGACTAATAAGCACAGTAGAAGAAAGCATGCTTAAGAAGATCCTTTTAAAAGAACAAGGTTCAGTAGAGAAAAAATAGTAAGAACACGGTAGGAAAATACAGTAGAAGAAACATAGCAGAACATAGTAGAAGAAAAAAACAAGAAAATAATAAAAAAGCATATGAGAACACAGTACGGGAAACATGGTAGAAAATCATACAAGCATGGAGTATATAAACACAGTAGAAAGAACATACAAGAACGGAGTAGATAAAAACATAATAGCACAGTAGAAGCAAAATACAAAAGAAAAGGGAAAGAAAGTTAGAGAAACACTTAAACATTTTTTTAGAAAACCCTAAATCAGAATGAAGGTTTTTAAAAAGAAATTTCGAAAGAAAAGTTAGGGAAATCGTTTGAAAACTCAAAGAGAGCATAGATACCCAAAGAATCTAAAGAAATCGGAGAAAACCTCGAAGGGTTAGGGTTTCAGTAGAACCCTAGAAATGAGAAAGGCTTTGAGAGGTCACTAATCTGAGTCGGAGAGGTCGGAATCAGACTCAAACAACTATAGTACGCCAGAGCAAGGTCGGAGATGATCAGAGAACCTTGAATCGATAGAGGTCTGGGTGAAGACCTTCGAAGTCAAGCCTCAAATCTTAAGGTATCGAGCACATAGGAGCAATAGGAGGTGAGTATAGGACTCCCACATCTTGAGAAGCCATAGATTTTGGTGGGTTTCACGGTGGAAATGGTAGGAGACGGTTAGAGTTTAGAGAAGGTTCAAGAGAGTTTGAGGGGCTGAAGGCATTCAAAGGCGGCTTATAGATGAGTGTGATTTAGGATTGGGGGTTTGTGAAATTAAAAAAGGAAAGAAGGGATCGTGGACGTTGATCATTTTGATCAACGACCTGGATTTATTGGGGAGCCGGGTGGGTTGGATTATATTAGGTCATTTGTGGTTAGTTTAGGAATTGGGTCGGTCCAATTGAGATGGAAATTGGTTTAATTGGGGTGATCGACTTGTGCTAAAATTGAAATAAATAGGTCTAGATTTTAAATAACCACTTTTCCCCTTTTTATTTTACAAAAATAGTAAAATAATTTCTGAAAACAAATTAAAGGTACTAAAATTTATTAATAAAGTATAAATATTTAATTAAAAATACTGCAATCAATTTTGTAATTGTAAACGCAATTAAATCTTAAAATAGGCTAAAATTATAATTATGTGCAATTTAGCTTTAAATATACTAAATAAGTTTGTAAAAATGTGCAAAAATTACCTTAGATATATTTTGGGATAAATATGAGAATAAAATAAATGAATCACCAAAAATGATAATTTGAGGCATAATTAATGGTTTTTGTATTGTTAAAATAGGGCAATAAATTGATTGAAAAATCTTTTAATATTTAGAAAAAATACTAAAACATTTGAACACACTTATATATGCATACATATGCTATTTTGAAAGGTATTTTGCATATAAAAATTATACAGAAAAAATTGAGTATCAACATCTCCAATCAAAGCAAATAGAAGACTATACCTCACTCAATTACTACTACACAGCCAGACAAACAAAAATATACCATGAAACACAGAAAATCCAACTTAAACTAATAATGTAACACAATGAAGCTACGAAATAATTAATACCTTCAATAAAGAAAATGGTATCTAACAAGAAGCAATCAAACATGGAAGCACCGGTAGGCATGTAGCAGTTAAGATAGGAAGGCAATATAATAGGAACGGGGAAAGGAACAACCTAAACAAATAATTTGGTGGCGCATAGGCACTCGTTACCACACCTATACGCCACACACATGGAAGTTCACATAGCACATAGGTTGGGAATCCCTAATCCCGCAAGCTAATGTTAGAGCCAACACTTACCTTAATCCAATGGCCAACACAACGCTCAGTTACCGATTTTCCCTTAGATTCCACCTCCAATCCAATCGTATTTATTCATAATTAAATTAATAGCATCAATTATAGCCAATGAAATCAATTCCAAAGCATAATTATAAGTTTTCTAATATTTTTCCCAAAAATTCAAAAATTAATTCCAGGCCTGCTTGGTCAAAACCGAAAATTCGGACCAAAATTCGATAACCATTCACCCCCGAGCCCGGATATACAATTGGTTTTCATATCCGAAATCAATTTGAGGTCTAAATTCGAAAATTTCAAAATTCCTAAGTTCTACCAAAAATCCCCAGTTCCACCCTGAAAAACCCTCGATTCTAGGATGAAATCATGTGAAAAAAGTAAGAGATTGAAAGAAATGAGTTAAGAATCATTTACCTATGATTTGAGGAATAAATAGCCTTTGCAAAATCGCCTCTTGAGGTTTAAGTTTTGAAAAATGGGAGAATGACTAAAAAATTCCGTCCAAAATTATTTTTGAGCAGTTGCAGATATCATATTTCCTATCAGGGGTTTGCAAATGCGAACATCCCTTCGCAAATGCGATGAATGTCCATGACCTTCTACTATCGCAAATGCGAACAATTTGTCCGCAAATCAACCCGTTCTTATCGCAATTGCGATGAGATTCATAATTGCAAAGGTCTCCTCCCAGCCCTTCTAATCACAAATGCGAAACTTCTTCGCAAATGCAATGCTAGCATTTGCGAGCCAGACTTTGCAGTTGCAAAGTCTGTAGACCTGAAGCAAACCAGCAAAATTTCTTAAGTCCAAATCACTCTGTAGCCTATCCGAAACTCACCCGAGCCCTTGGGGCTCCCAATCAAACATGCACACAAGTCTTAAAATATCATACGTACTTTCTCGTGCGATCAAATTGCTAAAATAATACATAGAACTACGAATTTAGCACCAAATTGCATGACATTTTCAAGATAGTTTCAAAACTTCTATTTTCTAAACCAAAGGTCCGAATCTCGTCAAATCAATCTCGTTTCTCACCTAATTTTACAGATAAGGTATAAATATCATAATGGTCTTGTACCGGGCTCCGAAACTAAAATACGGACCCCATACCAATGAGATCAAATATTAACCAATTTGTTTAAATCATTATAATTTCATTCTTACAATTTTCACCAAAAATTTATTTCTCGGGTTGGGGACCTCTAAATTCGATTCTGGGGCATGCGCCCAGGTCCCATATTTTACTATGGACTTACTGGGACTGTCAAAATATGGGTCTGTGTCCGTTACGTAAAACGTTGACCGAAGTCAACTAAAATCAACTTTTTAGGCCAAAAATAACTAATTCCTCAATTTTTCATATAAAACCTTTTCGGAAGAATGCCCGAACTACGCACGCAAATCGAGGAGAGATAAAAATGAGATTTTTAAGGTCTCAAAACATGAAATCGAATTTTAAAATAGAAGATGTCCTTTTGTGTCATCACACGAGATTATTTCCTAATGGCTACATTATATTAAAGAACTTGCCATATTCAAACCCATTGCAATAAAAATTCTCTGTTTCAACACACATAGAAATTAATTGGTGATCGAGAGGTGTGACACTAGCCATATATGTTTTGCTCGCTTAGATTTTTGCCTCCAACTCGACTCTCGCATCGTTTTCAATTGCATCGTTTTGTTTGTAACGCATCAAATTAAGAGGTAAAGACTTAGATAGTCCCTTAAATACGCTTATACGAGTATTTTTGTCCTTTATCTATCCCACCAAACATAAAATATCCCTTATCTTTATAAAAGTGGACAAGTATGGTCTAACCCTTTATAGGATTTATCAAACTAACAGAAAAAGCTTAAAATAGAGTTAAAAAATAAAGCAGTTAAATATTCTGTTAGTGTTCCGACGCTCGTTTTTCTGCTTCATTCCCTCGCCCTCCTACCGATCAACCTTCTTTCTCCTGAATCCATGCAATGGAACTCCACCTCTTTCTCCCAAAATACATAGAAATTCAGCTTGGCCCTCTCTAATTTAGAAACTATGAGCTCTAGATGAGTTGTAATCAAAGAATCAAAGTTCATGGAATCATAGAATCGAAACAATAGTGGATGCCGACTTTTGTGTTTTGAATCTTGCCTCAGATCTATGGCTCCTGTCTTTCTCAAACAAGCTTGAGAGAACAAAACTGGAAGAAAGGGAAATGATATCAAAAGCATTCAAACAAGTAGGCTTCATTGTTGAGCTCTGCTCTCTTTGCCCCGAAGAACCCTCAAAGTCCGAATCAGCAACAATATCGAATACACTATGAGGCGAATTGTCCTGTACTTGATCTAAAATTGGATTTTATCAATTTGTTTGAATCCTTTCTTAAACCAATAATTGCCCATCAATTTAGCTAATGCAATTCTTGAAAGACGTTTTTTCACCTCAGGAGGGCAATATTCAGGACATTTGAATTCCCCTTTACTAATTTTCTTATACATTTCCGTTAAATTTCCAATGATGGAATCATATCTGGAGAAGGTGGTTCCAGTTCAAACTTGTAAAGATTGTCTTTTTATTTTAGCATTTGGGTTGTACATGATTCTATTTTAGCTTTTGAAATGCTAGTAGCAACAAATATTATTGTTTCCTCTCTAAATTAATGTAGCACAATGGCATATCGTAAAATTAAATAACAAAAATAGTTGTTAAAAAAAACTATCTAAACCAAAAAATTGGAAACCAATGAGGTTAATTATATAAATTAAACGGACGCTTCATTCATATACATGATTTTTACAATTATTAATGATTTCTCCCTTTTGCTATAGCTACGAGGTCTTCCTTTGTTTCCTTTTCATGTTTAAGCTTATTGTCACGACCCAAAATCCACTAGCCGTGATGACATCTAACCCAAACCTCTAGGTAGGCTAACTAATAACTATCCAACCTTAATAATGTTAATAAGTCACTAAACATAAATAAAGTATTTGGATCTATTACATTTCCCAAGGAATGGTAGTACAAATCATGAGCTTCTAAGAATATAGTTTTCAAAGCTGATATGAAGAAAATACATCTTCTATTAGAAAAGTACATAAACAAAATTTATAGTCTAAGGCTACCGTGAACAAGAGGCAGCAACAGCAGGAACGCAAGTACGCCTTCAAATCCAGCAACCATCGAACGTAACAACATCGTCATCCGGGATCTGTACACACAATGTAGGAAGTGATGTATAAGTACAACCGACTCCATGCACTCAAAAAGTTACAAACCTAACCTCAGCTTGAAAGCAGTGACGAGCTGGTACATAGGTCGAGTCCAACACAAATAACCAACAACAGTTCATACAGTGTACAACAAATAAATAAAGAAATAGCTCAAAAATAAAGTGCTCAACCTTTTCATAGTTTTCGGAAAAAATTTCCACTTTTCAAGTATACCAATGAATGCCCTAATCCTCTACTGCAATCGTTAAAAATATGAGTAAGTTTTGAAAACTGTAACTTTTTCCTGAATACTCTTTCCATAAAAGGTAAACATGTTTCATTTCCTTTTTCAAATAATAAGTGTAAAATACCTCTCTATAACCACATATCAATGTATGCAAAAAGTCATGAATAGCGTGATACAGTACAACATGAGAAAAAAAGCGTCTCTATGCATGTATGCCATATATGTATGCCAATGCTATGTACCTCAGAGATAAACCATGTACTCACACTCTCAGAGTACTCGACCTCACTGTGTCACACCTTTCACTCATCATAATCAACCACTCGGTACTGTATATGGCCCATACGGCCCGGGGAAGATCCATCCCGAAATATATACATCGCTGACCAGAAGTGGCCCAGTACCAAGGAAAGGCCATTCTGGCTCCATGCAGAATATCCATCTCCAAGTACATATATAAATGGTCAACCACTCGGTACTGTATATGGCATACGGCCAAGGGAAGATCCATCCAAAAATATAAATATCACTGACTATAACTCGCCCAGTACAGAGGAAACACGCCAATCTAGCATAATGGAGAAGATCCATCTCCATACCAAGGGAAGATCCATCCCTAAATATAATCAACTACGCTCATTGGGGGTGTGCGGACTCCGGAGCGGCTTCTTTAACACAAGCGCTATAATTAGCCAATCATGGTATAAATTAATCAGGCCCTTGTCCTTACTCAATAAGAAATAAAACATGGTACTGTGTGCAGCCCGATCCCATAACTGTCACTCTTAATCAGGCTCTCGGCCTCACTCAGTCATCAATCTCTCCAATCTCACCCACGGGCTCACAGTGTCATGAAAACTGACCAGGAATAATGTTATGATGTATCAATAAGTAACAACTGAGACTGAGATATGATATGAATGCATGAATGTGACTGGGTACGAAATATCAATGAATTCAATCAGATGACAGCAAGAAACAACCACTAAGGGTCCCAACAATATCAGCATAAAGCCTAAACATGATATCTAGCATGATGTACAGCTCATTATCGTATCACTTGGTGAAAACACAGATATCAATATAATAGGGCCACTATTCAGTGCCTTGGAAACAACAGTGTGCATGCCCACACGATCGTCACCTAGTATGTGCGTCACCTCAACATCAATCACGTAATACATAATTCGAGGTTTCATACCCTCAACACTAAGTTAGAAGAGTTACTTATTAGAAACAAGCCAATTCCGACACCGAGCATGCCAAAATCCTGCTCCGCGATCCTTTTGCCCCTCAAATCGACCTTCAGATGCTCCGAATCTAGCCATAAATAATTCAATACAATCAACACGAGCTATATGAATCAATACCATATGAAAATACTAAGCTTTAGGCCAAAATCCAACCAAAGTCACAAAATCTGATAACCCGTTCAATTACGAGACTAACCATACTTATTTCACTCAAATCCGACTCCAAATCGACATTCAAATCTCAAAGATTCATTGGATGAAATTTCAACTTCAAAGTACTAATCAAATAATGAAATCAATTATATATTCATGTATATTAACCAAATCCGAGTTAGAATCACTTACCCCGATAAATTTCTTGAAAAACCTTCGAAACATTACCACGAACCGAGCTCCCTAGGTCCAAAATGTGATATAACACCTAAAATCCCGTATATATAGTGCACCCTCGTGTCTCCAATACAAATTCCGCAAAAATCCATGCGCGGCCGCAAAAATCCAAGCTCCTGCGGTCGTGAAAAAGTGGTGCGGTCGGACTTTTGGTGGATGGGCTGATAGGACTTAGTATTTTGGCCATATCTTTCTCTTCAGGGGTCAAAATGATTTTTTATTTACCTTTTTGGAAAATAGACACGAAGGATTACAACTTTCATTTTTGAATCATCTCACAATATAGGCTTCCAAAATCAGACCAACGAACCTGCGTATTCTTTAGGAGCGCGGTTGTGGACAAAATTGCGCTCTCCGCGAAATTCTGCCATGGTCCTCAATTTTTCAAGTGCTACGGCACTCAAAAATGTGCGGTCCACGGCCCCCATGATCCGAAAAAACATTAGAGAGCCGAATGCCGATATCGAATTTTTTCCTATGATAGTTTTGAAATGCATATATAACTTTAAAACTATGCAATAGCATCAGTTGGTATTTTTCCATAATATTTCCATTTTTTATATTAATTTATCTCAATATTTTATTCATATAAATAAATACAAAATTGCATTATAGATGATTTTTAAATATCTCTTAATTTAATATTACCATTCATGGTCCTATTAAGTTCCAATTATCTATAAATGGCCAGACTTACATTTCTTGGTTACAATTGCAATAATTCTGCAATTATAGCCCATGCATACATCACTGCACTATTTTACCACTAATTAGCCCATTATATTTTTAAAATATTGAAATAATCATTTTAACGCATCTCCGCGCATGAAAAATTATTTTTCTCATTGTTAATTAATTTATAAAATAATTTATTCAAATATCCAGGTACTTAACAAATAGCCCCCTTATTTCGGATTTAGCCTAACTGAACAGTCCAATTTCAACCTCTAACCCACTAAGACAAAGCCAAAATCGGTCCAAACACAAACCTAATTAATCTAAAACCCGACCAAGGCCTCCCCAAATCCTAGCCGTTGATCTCTGAGATCAACGACCCGTATTTGTTCTTACCATAAGTAAACTAATGACCCCCCTCCAAACCTAATTCATTTTCACTATACCCCACTGTCAACCTTTCCCCTCTCGCTCAGATGCTCTCTATTTGAACCCTAATCTAGGCGCCGTCATCGGCTAAGCTCTCCGTTCTATGATTTTTCTTTGTTGACTCAGGCCTATACTGGCCTCCTACTTGCTATGGTTCATCAGTTTCATAGATCCTTGAGAAGATCTCAAGGGACCTATTGTGTAGTTTTCACCTTCGATTTCTTTGCCTGTTTCAGGCCGTTTGCTCGACCGTGAGTAAGAAACCTCTCTTATTTTGCTAATGGAGCCATGATTTTATATGCATATGTTCTCGTCTCTGTCATGCTTTCTAAAGAACCCTAATTTTTTTTATCTCTGATCTTCTCAGATATGTATAGATCTAAGACGAATCGAACATATCTCACATGTTTTCCTTGAAAATTTCTGGTTTTCGACCGATTTCCCATTTTTTCTAAACTAGGGTTTACCCTAAGTCATTTTCTCAAAAGGTTTTCTGATTTTTTGAATGCTTAATCGTCCGTTCTTAAGTGTTCTTGACTGATTTATGCTAAAGTTTCATAAGCCTAGTTGATTCATGATTAAAACTCTCAATGTCTAGTATTTTGCTCCGATTTTGAGCTTTTCAAAGTTACTAGTCACACTGGTTTTGTATTCTGATTTACATGTTTTCCCTTGCTCAAATTCCTTTCTTTGTGATTTTTATCCTAATTAATCTCTATTAGGGTTTTTGAATTATTTTCCGCCTAATTTCTCTGTGTCCCTAAAGTTCTAATCAGCCTGCTTTGTTTAGGGAAATTGATATATTCTTTCTAGAATTGTTGAGTGATTTGCTCTGTTAAAGATTTCATGTGCATAATTCTTGATTATTTTCTTGTTTATCACATTAATTAGTCTTTTTGCGTTATTTAAATTGCTTACAGTATCTATTGATTCCTTGCATGATTATTTCCTTAATTAGATTCCTAGCCATTCACTCTTTGCCTAAGTCTAATTTGAATTTCTTTCCTTAAATACTTCCTACCCTTACCGTTGGTTAATTACCCTTAATAAAGGGAAGACTATGCTGATTTTTTGTGTAGTTGATTCTGTGATCTTCCCTTGATTAACCGAAGTTGATTCTTTTACCTTATTTGCTCTACTATATAACTCCTCTGTTTTACTTCTTAAGACACAAACATCAGTTCATAACACATACATACATTCAAACTCTTCTCCTTCTTTGCTAGTTGTGCTATTGTGTGTGTAGTCGGCTGAAGGCCAAGGCTAGATAGTGGAATTGCACCAGTTTCTTTCATATTCTAAATTTCTCTTACTTGGCTGGTACGTCTCAGTTAAATTTTAAAACCTAAACTCTATGTGTCTCATTTCAGTCCTATCTCATTAGTTATAGATTCAATTCCAGTTCTTGTTTACTGCCTTACTTAGAATGTCTCATCCTGCTTTGTTCAATATGTAATTAGCACGTACAAACTGTAGTTTTCCATTTAATGTCCATCCAGTATGTCTATTCACCCGTTTCTATTCTCTTTCCATGAGGAAATCATGTTAGTTATGTAATCTCTAAGGCATTCGACTGACTCTAGTTGGGTTTGATTCTTCCAGTGTTTCTTTGCTTTCAAGATGGCTTTATTACTACCATCATGACTAACCTATTAATTCTATAAGCTTCTAAGTGTTCTATGAATTTTGTTGACTATATGCCTCCCTGAGCCCTGTCATGTGTTCTCTTAAAAAAATATAAATTCTATGTGTCCCCAATCCCCTTACCCTGATGTGAGATATGTTTGTTAAGTGTTTCTGAATCTGGATGTTTTATGACGAATTGATTGATTGTTGTTTTCAAAAAATATTTTGGTACTCTTCTCAAACAGTTTTTCTCACTACCAAACTTGTTTCTATTTCAGAAAACCTTTTCACTCTTAGAGTCATCTCTATACTGTTTTCACTAAATCTTTCAAACCGTGTCAAGCACTCTCACTTTACTCTTAGATTATTGGGTTCTTCCCCTCTAGTATGTGTACTGCTTAAGGATCCTTGAGATCTCTTTGAACTCTGGCATACTAGGGCTAGACCTTCCACACTGCACATAACCAGTCCCTATTTGAGAAAGGTCTTTGTGTGAGCACTGCTCGGGATACTTGAGGTCCTTAGGGAACTCTGACACACCTGGACACTTGTTGGGTATACGATTTCTAGGCATTTGAGACTACTCGGAAGGCCAGGTACTCCCAGGTTTATTTTGGGCATGCTTCATTCTCTCTATAGTATAAGTTTACTTCTCATTGATGTAATTTACAAAATCCCAATTTGTAATAATACTTCGTAAATAGATATTGGGGTAACTAGTAAAAAGGGGAGGGTAGCTATATGGTTTTGTGTGGAAAATTGGGTAGAAACCGTGTTTTAGGTTTTACATTATGATGAGTTGCTGTAGAAATCATGTTTTAGGTTTGTATGAATAAGTTGTTGTAGAAATCATGTTTTAGGTTTGTATGACGCATTTGATATCATGCTTTAGGATTGTCATGCTTACTCACATTAAATCATGCAAAATTCGTGCATTAGATATCTTGACTTAGGACAATCATATTTACCGCTTATGCATATCACATGTTATAGTTCATCATTTCACTTCTGATTCTACATAAGTCGCTATCACTTAGAAATCATGCCATTAGGTTACTAATACTGTTTAAAATAAAATAACCTTCTCCATGTGCATTATAGATCCTGTTTTAGGACTGCATGTATATCTGCTTTGGAACATGTCGATAAAATAAGTAGGTTAAAACAGCCCCATGCATAGGTACCATATTCTGGTATGAATCAATATAAAATCACCTGCTATATATTCGTCACTTAGATCAGCATGCCAATGGAATGAAAGATGTTCAAATTGTTTAAGTGGTTCCTGGATTATGATGCCTAGGCAAGCCTTAGGCCGTTAGATAATAATGAAATCAGGTTTTGTTTATATGTGAAATTGTCCAGGATTAAAAGGCTATAAAACCAGTAGGCAAACTGGTTAGGATTTTGCCACTTCCCTTAAACGCTGCATGTTCTATTTTGTGACATTCATCTAGATATCATATTCCTAGGTTTTTTGAATTCCTATAAAATCAGTTGTTTGAGACGTGCTGCTTATTTGCCTATGTATATGTGGAGGTAAATATGAGCCTTTTATCTACTTCCTTAATTGACAGTCCTATATTTTATTTGTAGTCGCCTAGACTTTTGCCTTTTAAATACCTTATGATTGTCTATAACTACCTAAGTCTAGAGGTCCTAAACTCCTCCGAGACCACAAGGAAGGGACAGGTAAAGCACGCTTAGATTTCGTTAATTTAACTTGCTTATAACTACTAAGGGGAGGGTAATTGGAAGATATGATGATCTGCACGCTAGTGTCGCGTGTAACCCCTCTAGTTGAGGAGGATTACCGGGCATTGCACAGATTGATCCTATAGGCTAATCAACTTATGACTTCCCTTTCCCAATTCACACATGTTTAAACTATCTAAATTCCTTTTTCTTTACATATATGTGTTTAAACTATCTAAACCTCTCTTTCTTTACATATATGTGTTTAAAGTGTCTAAACCTCTTTTACTTCCGTATATATGCATTGGACCATCTAAACCTCCTTGATCATATATGTATTTAGACTGTGTAAACTACCTTTATTTGCAAAGATGTGTTGAGACTTCTTACTCGTTAATTGACTAATTCACATAGTTCGGTCGGGACCCACCATTGTGGACCGCGAGGGGTGCCTAACACCTTCCCCTCAAGGTTATTTCGAGCCCTTACCCTAATTTCTCGTAATGCAAACTAGTTAAATGATTTAATTACTCTAGGTGCCCTAACGCACCTTAATCTATTAGCTGGCGACTCTTCAAACACCCAATTCCCAAAAGGAAACGAGTTGTTCCCCCATGAAATTAGAAACCCGCACTTCCCCGCAAAGGAAAAAAGGGGCACGATAGCATGGATACTCTGCTAGAGAATATTTTAGGCTCTTACCGCAATAAACTAATTTTTGAATTAGTCTTAAATATGCTTTATCCAGTGCACCATCCCCATATTTGGATCTAACTACTTATTTCTGATTTCCTTCATTTCCTGAAACTGATTTATCTCTTTGTTTTCTTTCTCCGTAACTGTCTTTTAATTATTTAAATATTGTATTTACCATTTTTTTAACGTACAAATACTTGACAACAAGATATCTATTGTTTCATAAATCATGCTCCACATCACATTCCACTCGTGCGTATCAAATCCTATAGCAACGCTTGATGAGTGGTTGCGCTCTTCCAACTTATTACCCTTAAATTCGGAAAGACTTATTTGCGGTAAAACTAGTTGATCTGCGGTGCAGTAGATGATTTCGTGCCTTTAACCCTCAATTGTCTGCTTGAGGGTACCAGTCTAGACCCCCATTGTAATAGTGCATGCATCATTATCAAACCTAGTCGGATTCATATTTTGTCCACATAATAATCCTTTAGACCAGCCTTATTCAAAGTCTGTCGGGGTTTCCATAATCCCAATGGACATAACCATGTTCTGTGCATTAATTTGGAGAACTAAATGCAAATATGCTAATCATGAATATATAAATAGTTGAGTCTGGTGGGGGGAAAAGGATCTAACCTTGTAGTGGAGGTCTGATATTTCGCATTTGCGTGGCTTGGCCTCGCATTTGTGATATGGCAGCAAACCTTCCAGTTTCGCATTTGTGACCATGATGTTCGCATTTGCGAAGAGACGTTGTTGCGCAATTGCATCCCGCTCTTCGCTATTCCGATTCGAACTATGGGGGAGCTACTTTGCATTTGCGATCAATAGGTCACATTTGATGTCAGGCCAGTTCGCATTTGCAAACAGTTCATCGCATTTGCAATAGAAGTAGAGATGTGAAGATCTTCACATTTGTGGTTGATTCTTCGCGTTTTTGGGGGTCGCATGTGTGAACCCCGTGTCGCAAATACGACATCTGCAACTAACCAAAATGGGAGTTAGACGGGATTTTTGTTCATTCTCTCAAATTTTAAAAGTTAGAAACACTAGAGGCAATTTTTCAAAGAAATCTTCTTCCCCAAAGCATTGGTAAGTGATTCTAACCTATTATCTTTCAATATTCTCTTACATTTCCTAAGATTTCAACCTAAAATCTTGCGTTCATGGTGGAAATTGGTGTTTGGGTAGAATTAGGAATTTTTTAAAAATGGGAATTTAGATCTCAAATTGAGGTCGGATTCTAAAACAAATTACATTAATGGGCTCGGGGGTGAATGAGTAATCTGGTTTTGGTTCGAATTTCGGGATTGGACCAAGCAGGCCCGGGAGTTAACTTTTGTTGACTTTTTAAATAATGACCTTAATTGAATCCTTTGCAGTCGTGGATAATTCCTAAGGATTAATTTGAATTGTTTGGTTGGTAATTTTTTAGATTCTATTGGTTCGTAGGCTTGTTTGTAAGGCAATGTCGTGGTTGAGTAGTGACTTGATGCTTTGGAGCGAGGGAAGTGTCATGATTAACCTTGACTTCAGGGATTAGGACTTGTTTGTCTATTTGGTACGTGTTTAGATGTTGGGTACAACGTATATGTGAGGTGACAAGTACTTAGGCATTGTTGTCGAGTTATAGCATGCAGGTGAGACTTGTTCCTTGCAACTATTGCTTACTTTTATTATGTTATCCATGCTTAGACTAGTCATTTTTTAAATTGATCGTTCTTACCGTGTTTATAGGATTTTGTGATAATTGAGTATTGATTCCAAAGTTGAGATTGGTATTGTGGAACTGTTGTTGAAGTAAGGCTTGTTCTTGTTGATCCTATCACCCAGTTATTACTTGTTCATTGTTATGTGGTAAGGGAGAGTGTTAAAGTATGAAGGGTGATGCCGTGACATATTGTGAGTGTTAATGTACGAAGAGTGATGTCGTGCCATATTGTGAGTGTTAATGCATGAAGGGTGATGATGCACGAAGGGTGATATCGCACGATGTTATGAGAGTTAATGCACGAAGGGCGATGTCATGCAGTATCTATTGATGTATATTGAGAATGAGAGCAAAAGCACGAAGGTGATGCCGTGAAGTATAATTATTTCATTGTGAGGTTAGGAGTAAAAGCACGAAGGGTGATGCCGCGCATTTTTCTTCGTAAAAACACGAAGGGTGATGTCGTGCATTTTTCTTCGTAAAAGCACGAAGGATGATGTCGTGCATTTTTCTTCATTGTGCTTAATTGTTTTTACTGGCTAAAGGTATATTGACTGTTCTGGTTATCATTTCAGTTGTATCTCTCCTATCTTGTATCCCCTTTAGCATGTCCCCCTCCCAATACTACATGTTTAGCTGCTATTTGTCGTTATCTTGTACATATATTATTATGTGCACCGTTTATTATGTGGGTGTCTTGTCATAGGCTCGTCACTACTTCGTCGAGGTTAGGCTCGACACTTATGAGTACATGGGGTCGGTTGTACTCATACTATACTCTGCACTTTTTGTGCGGACTTCGGTACCGGCCCTAGTTGATTGTGAGGCGTAGCACTGGGATTTGCTTATTGGAGACTCGAGGTATATCTGTTGGCGTCAACAGACGTTGGAGTTCCGTTCTATATCCCCTATTTTGCTGTTTCTTTTCATTCAGAACAGTTGTATTTCTTTCGGACTCTGTTTGTAGAAATTCGTAGAAGCTCGTGAGTCGCGACTCCAGATCCGAATTGTATCAGATATTATGGGCATTATGTTATACCGCATTTTCCGTTTTAGCTTCTATTTAGCTTAATTGATTATGTTATTGAAATTGAATAAAATTGGCTTAAATAATCCTCTAATGTTGGCTTGTCTAGCAAGTGAAATGTTAGGCGCCATCACGGTATTGAAGGTGGGAATTCCGGGTCGTGACATAGGGATGCTACAAAAGATCAAGATTCAACTTCTTGGAAACCGAGCAAGTTCTTAGAAACTTTTCTTCCAAATTACTCATTTGTTGCAAATGTTTGCTAAACTTTTTGGGTTCATGTAAAGATTTTCTTCTGATTTAAGCACTTGTACATGTGATTATGTTTTAGCTTCAGATATGCTTGCATCAGTGAATACTATTTCCTCTTCAATATAATCAAAAACTCCAAATAAGATTTATGGGGTAAGAAAATTGCTCATTTTTAAGCATTGATTTCCATGTCAAATTACCATCTAGTATCTTTTATTAACTATGATGCCTAAGGTGGTTAGAGGGGATCTTGAATTCATCATTTTTTTTGGTGCCTCAAGATCCCGTCAAAATCATTGCCGGGATGAACCTTAACTACAGATTATAATTTTTCCTGTTTCTTCAACATGGAAATATGGAATGTTCTCAGGCAGTCTAAACCCCATCTTCCTTTGTGGGCAGATATACTGGAAAAAAATAGTGTTAGGTGTTTGTCCTGATTTTCCTATCTCTTAAAAGAAGGACAACATATTTACTATAATTGATTTTTTCTTTTACGAAAAGGAAAATATAAATTTTTTATATTTGGCTAGTCCCTTTTTTGTTGGAGGAAAAGTTTGGACTTTTATAAATTGAGGATCTTTTGTTCTTATTCAGTTAGCATGCACAATGTAGGTATAAAAGATTATGAGAATCTTGTTTAGGGGGAAAACGTTTCGGGACAAGTGTTAGTGTACCACTTGTACTAGCCTTTTTGTCAGGTTATTCTCTCGATATTTTATACTCTATTTTATATAGTGGTTGCTCAATTCCGCTTGTAGACGTAGGTCAATTGACCGAACCACGTTAAATGTTTGTGTCTCTTTTGATATATTTCTCTTTTGTTATCGGATTTATTGTCGTTCAAGATTTGTTTTACAAACTTCCACATGACACCTGCTTATTTCGATCCTACATTTCTGTAGATGTACATTCTATTATGGTGACGTTACAACAAATGGAATAGAGGTAACAATGGGAATTCTGTGCAAAAAATAGTGTATCATGCTATCCCTATTTTCATTTGTTAGGAACTCTCCAAAAATATTAATCAGAATCATTCATTATTTCATTATATGGACATCAGTATTAATCTCCTTCAATACAAGCAAACAATTTTCAAATATTCATTGAGGCAAAACGTTGAACACTTTGTGGGCAAGAATTCAGGTGGTCAAACGAAATCCCCTAGAAGATTCACAAAGCTAGACTTTAGTAATTGAATCCTCGAAAGGCCTCTTTTTTTAATTATTAAAGCTATCTTGTAATGGCTGGGGGTTTGGCATCTGACTCCTACCGTGTAGATTAATAACCAAAAGTTGTCCAAGAAAGGCATCTAAGGTATTGAAACCGCTACAACTTAAATAATAGAGTTCATACCTGACTGCTTGCAACTGATTATAGAAGAGTAGAAGGGAAGGTAAGTGTTCCCTGATTTACGATGTCGCCAAATAAGTGCAACGAAAAGCTTCACTAATGATATAAAAACACTTATGAATTTTCAATTTTTAATTATTCTGCTCTATACACAGAAATTTTATGCCATGGGACAGGGGCATCTCAACAAGATTGGTTGCCTAAAGCTAATTTTTAATATGGGGCATTTCAGAAGAAAAAAATAATAATTTATCTATATTTTTAATTGAAGTCTATTTTTCTAACTTTTTAAGATCTAAAGTTGTTAATAGTTTCTTTTTATAAAAAAATTCATCTCTCCTAAGATATTGTTGATCTAGATAATAGGACCAAATTCAAGAAGTTGGTAACTTGATATCGAAATAGTTTTTAATGTTCCAATATAATTGTTGAAACGCTTGAAACCTGAGGGGAAAAAGAAAAAAAAGAATGCGAATATAGTTTTATTCAACGGTACTCTTCAACTCTTATTTTTTATAGATAAAATAAAACTCTTTTCTTTCTACAACGAACATTATAACTTTTAATTGGAGAAAGAGAATCACTCCCTATAACGACCCAACCGGTCGTTTTGAGCATTTGCACTTCGCTCGATTGTTTGATGGCATGAATAGCTCTGTATGATGTATTATGACTTATTTGAATCATCGATTTTGCTTTTCAGGTTATTCAGAATTTATTTGGAAGATTGATTCTCAGCTAGAAGCTTTAAATTTGAAAGGGTTGATCAAGTTTGACTTTTTAGTATTTGATATCGGATTGGATTTCTGTGAAGTTGGATTAGGTTTGTGGTTTCATTTATGACTTAAGTGCAAAATTCGAGGTCAATTGGACGTGATTTGATAGGTTTTGACGTCGTTAGGAGAAGTTGAAAATTTCAAAGTTCATTACACTTGAATCCGTGTGAAAGTTTTGTTATAGATATTGTTTGAGGTAATTTGAGGGTTCGACTAAATTGGTATGGTATTTTTGGGACTTGGTGATACCTTTGGTTGAGGTCTTTGGGGCATTGGATGCGTTCAGAGATGAGTTTTGAGCGTGTCAAGGCATTTCAGCACTATGATATTGTTTTGGTACTTTTGGGAGTGTGGACCGCACATTTTGGAGTGATGAGACGAAGGAGAGTTGCAGACAGCACATAAGAGTGCGGACCGCAACAGAAATATGTGGATCTCACAGGAGGAGTGCAGACCGCACAATTTTATGTGCGGCCGCACATCAGGGAGTTCTGCAGATTCGTTGGTCCGATTTTGGAAGCTTATATCTTTTGATCCACAAGGAATTTGGAGATGATTCAAAAGAGAAATTTGTAGCCCTTCGTTCTAGTTTCTATAAAGGTAAAGAAATAATCATTTGGAAATTTTTTGAGAAAGTTGTGGCGAAAATACTAAAGCCTGGCAGTAGAGAAGCTGTGAAGTGTGGCCGCACAATTTTTGTGCGACCGCAGGACCTGAGAAGTGCGACCGCACTTGAAATTGTGCGGTCGGCACTTTGATAGGCAGTGTTGGAACTATCTAAATGAGGTTTAGGGTATTATTTCACATTTTGGACTTTGGGCGCTCGGTTTGTGATGATTTTTCGTGGGTTTTTCAAAAAATTCATGGGGGTAAGTGATTCTAACTTGAATTTTGTTAATATACATGAATATATTGTTGATTTCATCATCCAATTAGTATTTTGAGATGGAAATTTGGGAAGAATTTTAGAAATTTCATAAAAATGAATTTTTTGGATTTGAACACCGATTCTGAGTCGGATTTGAGTGCAACTAGTATGGCTGGACTCGTAATTGAAAGGGTTATCGGATTTTGTGAGTTTTGTCGAGTTTCGAGGTGTGGGCACGAGCATGATTTTTGGCCAGTTTTGGGTTTTAATTAAGGTTTCAATCTTTATCATTTGTAATTTTTCCTCAAGCTTATCTGATGTATTTGAGTTGCTTCTGGCTTGTTTTGAGCCGTTCGGAGGTCGCTACGCGCGAGATAGCATTTTTGGAGCATCGCTTGGCTTGCTCGATGTTGGTATTGGCTTGTTCAAGATAAGTAACTCTTCTAAACTTAGTGCTGAGGGTATGAAACCCCGAATTATGTGCTATGTAATTGGTGTTAAGGTGACGCACATGCTAGGTGATGGGCGTGTGAGCGTGCACCCTGTGAATTGTGACTCATTATTTCCATGGCACTATTTAGTGGCACTATATTGTTGATATCTATGTTTTCACCATGTGATTAAGTGACTGCGTTGTCAATCATGCTAGATATTGTGTTTAGGCTTTATGATGATATTTTTAGGACCCATAGTGGTTATTTCTTGCTGTCATCTCACTGATTTCATTGATATTTCGTACTCAGTCATAGTCATGCATTCATATCATATCTCAGTCTCAGTTGTTGTTTATTGATACATCATATCATTGTTGTCGGGCTAGTTTCATGATATTGTGAGCCCGCGAGTGAGACTAGAGAGATTGATGACTGAATGAGGCCGAGGGCCTAATTGTTAGGTTAACGATACTATAGCACGTGATTTTTTCGTGCAACACGTGAGTTGTCCATGCGGATTCTGATATTAAGTCTATAGCACGTGAGTTTTCCGTGAAGCACGTGATTGTCCGTGTGGATCATGATATTGATACTATAGCACGTGAGTTGTCCGTGAATATTATAGTGCTTGGGCTGAAGGAGCCCCTCTGGATTTTGCACACCCCCAGTAAGCGCAATCGACTTTGTATATATATATATATGTGGATCGGGTTGCACGCTGCAATGACACCCGGACAGTGCTGAGTGATTGAGTGTCTGAATATTGAGCACGGTAAGCGATAATGCGAGACAGTGAGGTTGAGTATTTTGAGAGTGTGACTACATGAGTTCATCATTGAGAGGCATTGCATTTGTCATACGTACTTGAGAGACGTGCATTTTCCTTTTTGTTGTCCGGTTTTTGTGACATTCATGATTTTTACCGATATCTTGACATGTAGGCATAGAGATGTACTTTCCTCATGCTATTTGAAAGTGAAACATTTACCTGATGAAACGTTTTTGGGAAAGAGTTATAGTTTTTCAAACTTACTCATATTTTTGACGATTTCGGTAAAGGATTTGGGTTTTCACTGATATACTTGAAAAGCGAAACACTTTTCGGAAAACTATGAAAAGGCTGAGCATTTCATCTCTGAGCTACTTCTTTATTTACTTGCTTTACACTGTTATGAAATGCTATTAGTTATTGGTGTTAGACCCGACCTGTGTTCCAGCTAGTCATTTCTTTCAAACTAAGGTTAGGTTTGTTACTTATTGAGTACATGGGGTCGGTTGTACTCATACTACACTTTCTGCACATTGCATGCCGATTTCGAATGTTGATGTTGATGTGCATTGCGGGAGCTGGATTTGAAGGTGTACCTGCGTTCCTGTTATAGCTACCTCTTGTTCATGGTAGCCTTAGATTATCAAACTCTATTTATGTACTTTTCAAACAGAAGATGTATTTACTTCATATCAGCTTTGTAAACTCTATTATTAGAAGCTCCAGATTTGTACTACTTGTCCTTGAGAAACGTATAAGATTCAGATAATTTCTTTGATTAATTGCCATGTTAAGTTCTATTGAAATCATCGACATATATTAGTTGGCTTACCTAGTGGGTTGGGCTAAGAGCCACCACTACTAGTGGATTTTGGGTCGTGACACTTGTGATGACCCAAAAGGTCATCTTGTATTTTAGAACCCAATTCGGGATTCCGAGGCCTTTAAGACCTTATTTTCTTTTTCCTTGATTTGTGTGCACAGTCCAGGGTGCGATTTCGGAAAGCCTTTTATATGGAAATTTGAGAAAATAATAAGTTTTGCCTTTAAAAGTTGATTTTAGTTGACTTCGGTGAATATTTTGAGTAAACGGGCCCGGACCAATATTTTGACGATTCCGAAGGGTCCGTAGTAAAATATGGGACTTGGATGTATGACCGAGATTGAATTCCGAGGTCCTTAGCCTGATAAATGAATTTTTGAAGAAAATGCTTAAACTGGAAATATAATAGTTTTTAGAAAATGAATATTGTTTGATCCTGTTGGTATTGGGCCCTTTTTTTGGTTTTGAGGCCTTGTACGAGTTTAATATGATATTTAAATCATGTCTGTAAAATTTGGTGAGAAACGGAGTTTATTTGACCGGATTCGGACCTTTGGTTAAAAAGTTAGAAGTTTTGGAACTTTCTAGAAAACTCATGCAATTTGGTGCTAAAATCGTAGTTCTATGTGTTATTTTGGTGATTTGATCGCCCGAGCAAGTTCATATGACGTGTTAAGACTTTTGTGCATGTTTGGTTTGGAGTCTCGAGGGCTGGGTGAGTTTCGGATAGGCTACGCGGTGTCTAGACTTAGAGGAAGACCTGATGTTGAATAATTGCAGAAAATTGCCGGTCTCAGATCTTAGGAGTGCGGCCGCAGAGTGAAATTCGTAGACTGCGGTAGAGGTTTCATTGACGCGGTAGGGTAAGGTCAAGGTTACGTGGCCATGCCTATAATTTCACAGACTGCGATCAAGGTTCGCGGATGTGCCCGAAAATTTAGCGGACTGCGTAGTGAGGATCCGAGGGTGCTATATAAACAAGGTTTTTCATCCATTTTTCACTTTTTCAAAAACTTAAAACATAAGAAGTGATTTTCCAAATACTTTTTCTTCCTCAAATAATAAGTAAGTGATTCTTAACTCATTTCTTTCACTCTTTTACTTCTTTTTACAAGATTTCATCCTAGAATCTAGGGTTTTCATGGTAGAATTGGAGATATTTGGGTAGAACTTAAGAATTTCGAAATTTTGGAATTTAGACCTCAAATTGAGGTCGGATTCCGAAACCAATTGTATATCCGGGATCGGGGGTGAATGGGTAATCGGGTTTTGGTCAAAATTTTGAGTTTGGACCAAGCGGGTCTGGGTGTTGACTTTTGTTGACTTTCTAAAAAATGACCTAAATTGAATTCTTTGCTATCGTGGGTAGTTCCTAAGGCTTAAATTGAATCGTTTGGTTGGTAATTTTCTAGATTATATTGGTCCGGAGGTTTATGTGAAAGGAAAAGCATTGAGCTTTGGGATCGGCTGTGGAATCGAGGTAAGTGTTGTGGCTAACTTTAGCTAGAGGGATTAGGTATTGTTGCCTTATATGCTACTTGTTTAGTAGTTGAGTACGACATATAGGTGAGGTGACGAGTATCTATACGTTGTCATCGGGCCATAGCATGTGAGTGAGTCTTGTACTTGTGACTATTGTGTTTTTTTATACGTACTTTTATGCTTAAACTGGTTATTCTTCATGTTAAATAAGTCTTATTATGTTTTCCTGGTATTGAATATATTTGAGTATTGACTCAAGTTGGGATTTATATTGTGAAGTTAAATGTTGAAACGAGGTTCTTTATTGATGATTCCCTTTTTGGGTTGTTATTGTTTCTGTTGTTTGGGAGAGGAAGAGTGAAAAATACGAAGGGTGATGCCGTGCAATGTTCTGTGAGTGAGTGATAAAGCACAAAGGGTGATGCAGTGCCATATTCTTTGAGTGTTAATGCACGAAGGGTGATGCCGTACCGTATTCCGATGTTGATAATGCGGGAAAGGTGATGTCGTGCCATGTTATGAGAGAGTTAATGCACTAAGGGTGATGCTGTGCAATTTCTATTGTTTCTCATGGCAAGGACGAGAATAAAAGCACGAAGGGTGATGCCGTGTTTGTATGTCATTATTTCCTTTGGTTCAAAGCATGAAAACTATGTTTCTGTACTGTGCTATTTTCATAATTTGATATTCCCCTCAGTATGTTTTCCCCTTTCCCGTTATTATCTATTAAATTTTTGTTATTATTATTTTCTCGTTTATAAGTTACCTGCACTAGTTCATGTTATTTGTCGTGCCCAAGCTTCATCACTATTTCGCCGAGGTTAGGCTCGGCACTTACCAGTACATGGGATCGATTGTACTGATACTGCACTCTGCACTTTCTGTGCAAATTTTAGTGCAAACCTCGTGATTAGAGTTGGGTTGCTGCCTTCAGTCCATAGGAGACCCAAGGTAGATCTATCCGCGTTCGCAGACCCTGGAGTCCCCTTCCCTCTATCTTAGTTTCCCTGTTTCTTTCACTTCGAGAACAGATGCATTTTCTTTTAACACAGCATTTGTAGAAAATTATTAGAAATTTGTGGATTTTGACATCGAATCTTTTGGGTAGTCGTGTATTAGTGTTTTAAACTATTATAAAATTTCCGCAATTCTTATTTGTTTATTTTAAATTATTATTAATTACTGTTTTGTTTAGTAAATTGCGTATTAGAACTGTATTTGTTGGATTGCCTAGTATTCTAAGAGTTAGGCACCGTCATGGTCCTGACGATTGAAAATCCGGGTCGTGACAACACTTCCCCTAAACCTTTGTCGCGAATATAAAATTTTTTATTATTTAAATTTTACATTTCTCACTAAAAAAGTGTAATAAACTTTTAGAATCCGATTTTTGGTATCTTCAATAGTTTAAATCTTATTTTTTTATCTTTACCTTTTATAAAATACTTTAATTTTTTTATTTTAAAATACCCAAAATATTTAGACCTTACCTTTAAAGATTGTAGTGATATGTATATTATCCAACTTACCTTAATTATATATATTGGGTTCGAGTCCTGTGGTTAAAAAAATCTTGTTAAAACGTGTTCTTTATTTTACTAGGCCTTAGACGGTACTAATCTATATAAGTGGATATTTCAATATAAATACAAGTAGAAACAAAAAGAAAAATTTGGGGTCCCAGAATTTGGGGGCCTAAAACCTTTGCTTTAGTGGCCTAACCCTTGGGCCGCCCCTACATGGGGCACCATTACTTTTTTTTCGTTGGCCCTTAAGGGTTTTTTGTGTTTAGAGTGCCGAATTACTTATATAATTATTGTAAGGTATACACATAGATATATAAAAGATTTATGCTGAAGTTTATGGGATTCAATGACCTCTCATAGTACAAGTACGCCCGCCTCTGCTTAGGACTGTGGTACAAATTTTCCTATAACCAAATACTTCATTATTTGTTTTTTGGTCTTTAAGTGAGGAATGCCATTTTTCCTAGACTAGTCATATTACAAATTTGAGAATGTAAGTACTAGGGGTGTAGCAATCGAACTGAAAATCACACCAAACCCAAAAAGTCAAACGAAACCGATTAGAAAACCTAACTAGGTTTGGTTTGATTTGGTTCGATATTAAGTAAAAAAAAAATTAAATCAAACTGACGTATAAATATATAATTTTAAGATTTTATATAGAATTTTATTTAAAAAATGTATAGAAATGTCACAATCTAAAAAAAAACACCAGTCGTGATGGCACCTAACTTAACCCGCTAGGTAAGCCAACTAACTAAAAATACAACTCAACTGTGATTATAAGAGAATAGAAAATAGATAACTGAACATTTACAAATTTACCAAGACCAGGTAGTACGAATCACGAGCTTCTAAGATTTGGAATTTCAAAACTGATATGAATAAATACACGTTCTGTTTAAACATTTTTCAATAGAGGTTCAGTATAAAGGAAGAGTGAAACAACAAAATGTCATAAACAAGCCCCTCGGGTAAGGTATTAGTCATAAGTATAGCCCCTCGGGCATGACTCTCAGTCAGTCGTGACTTATTAGTACTCACGCTCAGCACTCCGACTTAATAGATATCTCATAATAATAATAATAATAATAATAATAATAATAATAATAATAATAGTAATAACTGCTGCAGCATGTAACCCGATCTATGGTTTATAGTCGACTACGCTCACTAGGGGTGTACAAACTCCGGAGGGGCTTCTACAGCCCAAGCGTCATATCGCTACAGTGCGCATCCCGATCCAATATATATTGCCGCTGTGTGTAGCCCGATCCCTATAAGTATTGTTGCGGCATGCAGCCCGATCAATAATATATGTATAATATCGCTGCAGCATGTAGCCCGATCAAAGTCTATCAAACCTCGTCCGAATGATCTGGGGCCCATAACCCTGAACCACATCCCTGGGATGACCTCCTACCGGATGGACTTCACCTCTAGCGGCCTGGCCTCCACCTCTAATGGCCTGACCTCTACCTTTAGCAGGTTGACCACTACCTTTCGCTCCCTGACCCCTCCCTCTAGCTGGCTTGGATGGCGATGCCTGAATCATAGCTCGAAAACTCTGCTGCTGCTACTGAGCACCCCCTAATCTCGGACAAGCCCTCCGGATATGACCATACTTACCACACTCAAAACATCTATCTCAATACTACGGCTGAGGAAACTGAGAGTGACCCTGATGGGATGGTTGACCGCAATAATAACTATGAAGAGAAGGTGCTCTCATGGGAGCTTGCGGTGCACTATAATCTAGCATGCACATATGCCCCAAATGACACAATGGATCTACTCTAATTTTCGGAATTCTATTCCGACCCCTATATCAAAATCTCCACTACCAATCGGAGAATGCCAAAATTCCATTTTCGCCAGTTCAAGCCTAAATATACTCCGGACCTCCAAAATACATTCCGATCACGATCCTAAGTCCCAAATCTACTAACAAAGCTACCCAAACCATCGAAATCAAATTCCAAGATAGTTCTAACACAAATCAAATTCTGGTTGACATTTCCAACTAAAAGGCCAACGTAAGAGACTAAGTGTCTCATTACTCTACCAAACAATTCTGAACTGAAGAAACCAACCCGATATCACATAATACATCTGAACAAGACATAAAGAAGTAGAAATGGGGTAAATGGAGCAGAAATTCATGAAACGACCGGCCGTGTCATTACAAATCCCCTCAACAAAGCTAGGCAAAACACTTACCTCAATTCGGTTAATCCAACACTTAATTTAGCCATTTTCCTCTATGAATTGACCCCCAGTCGACTCAATCTAGCCAATGACAACTTGAATGCACCAAACAATGCAAGAAAAAACAATTTCAATTAATAAAGCTATGATTTTATTCAATTTGTAAAAGGTCAAGAAAAGTCAAACCTCGGGCCCGCCCGGTCAAAACCCAGATCCAAGGGTAGGTCTTGATTACCCATAGCCTCACGAGTCCAAATATATGTCTTGTTTCAAATTCAAGTCCTATTCGACTCTCAAATCTCAATTTTTCAATTTTCAAAATTTTGACAAAATCCCCAATTTTATTCATAGTTTTCCCATGAATTTGATGTCAAATCTTGTATAAAATCATGAAATATAGTTGTAAATTGATTAAAGATACTTACCCAATGATTTGGCATGAAAATCCCCTCTGAAAATCGCCTGAATTCGAACTAGGGTTCAAAAATATGAAAAATTAAGCAACACTCGAAATTCTAAGCACTTAACAGGCTGTAGATGTCGTATTTGCGATAGGGGGTTCACAAATGTGAAAAATATATTGCAAATGCGAACTGAAAGGCCTACTACTTAGGTCGTAATTGCGACACATACTTTGCAAATGCGATAGAAGGAGTTTCGCAAATGCGGCAGAGTCCTTCGCAAATGTGAACTCTACCCAGTAACCCAGACTTCACAACTGTGATGGCTGCTTCGCAAATACGACAGTCACATTTGCGACAAATACATCTCAAATGCGATGCTGCTAGTATCAGCAATAAGAAACTATGTAAATCATTTCGAAAAAAATCTGAAATTTACCCGAGCCCCCGGATGTAACCTGATCGGTTGTTTTGAGCTCTAGCATGCTGTTTAGCCATTTGAGGACATGAGCAGCTTAAATTTGGGCATTATGACTTGTACGCATGGTCGGAGTTAAATTTCGGGTTGTTCGAAGTTGACTTGGAGAGGAAATTCTCATTTCGGAAGCTTTAAGTTGAGAGAATTGACTGGGATTGGATTTTGGAGTAAACCACCTCAGAATCGGGATCTGAAGGTTCCAATATGTTTGTATGATGATTTTGGACTTGGGCGTATGCCCGGATCGGGTTTCGGGTAACTCAAGAGCATTTTGGCGTCAATTGTGGAAGTTAGCATTTTGGAAGAAATTTCATAACTTTGGGTTGAAGTGCATTTCAATTTTATCAATGTCCATTTGGGATTGCAAGTCTGGGAGTAGCTCCGTATGGTGATTTGGAGTTGGGATCTCGATCGGAAGTGAATTCGAATGTCCGTGGAGCATTTTGGAGCGATTTGGTTAAAGATAGAAATTTGAAGGTTTTTGAGAAGATTGAATGGATGTGGAGTTTTTGATATTGGAGTCAGAATCCAATTTCGAAAGTTGGAGTAGGTCTGTAATGTTGAATATTTCTTGTGTGCAAAATTTGAATTCAATCGGACGTGATTTGATAGGTTTAAACATCGAAAGTAGAAGTTTGAAATCCTAAAGTTCATAAAGCTTGGATTGGGGGCCGATTCGTGGTTTTAGCGTTGTTTGATATGATTTGAGGCCTCGAACAAGTCCGTAATGTATTTTGGGAACCGTTGGTATGATTGGTTAGGGTCCCGGGGGCCTCGGGTGGATTCTGGGTGGTTAACAAATCAAAAATGGATTTTTGGAAAAGGCTGAAGTTGCTGGTATAACCGCACCTGCGAGACTTGAGCCGCAGGTGCGGACCCGCAGAAGCAGCCTTCGCACCGCAGAAGCGCAAATGGACGTCTAGGCTGGGATAGTAGATGCGGTCATTTTGCACAGATGTGGGACCTCACCTGCTGAAGGAGAAGTGCAAATGCGGAGGTTGAAGGCTTGGGGGAGATCGCAGAAGCGGCAAATGGTCCACACCTGCGGGACCGTAGGTGCGAAAGGATTAGAGGCAATGAGTGTTTTGAAAATTGGGAATTGGCCATCTTCTCTCATTTTTTTCTTGTCTTTGGCGATTCTTGGAGGGTTTCAAGAGGGGGTTTTCATCATCAATGATAAGGTAAGCAATCCCTACCTATCTTGAGTTAAATACATTGTTATGTACGGATTTGAGCATGAAATTGGTAGAAATTTGGGATCTTGGTAGGAAGACCTAGAATTTAATATTCTTGGAATTTGACCACGATATTGGGTATGAAATTGAGAGCAAATTATATATTTGAATCTGTGCGATTATGGGTAAACTTGTTCTTCGAAAAATTTCAGAACCCGGGCACGTGGGCCCGAGGCATTTTTGTCAACATTTTGATCGGGGTTACGAATTGTTATAAATTGGATTATAATGAGTAATTGAGCATATATTAATGGATTTTCATAATTATTGACTAGGTTTGGAGCATTTACCATCGATTCGAGTCTTTGGAAGGGCGTGGAATGTCTGTTTTTGATCTTCGGAGCGAGGTGAGTCTCCTTTCTAACCTTGTAAGAGGGAATTGTCCCCATAGGTGAAATAATTGATTATTTGCTCCTATTTGTGGGGGTCTATATACACACGAGGTGATGAGAGTCCGTGCGTAGTTACTAATATGTGTATGTCAGGGTAGTTTAGGACCTAGAAGCATGCTATACTTGGAATATCTGAAATCTTATTGACAATTAAATTTCTTAAATTAAATCGAATTGGTAAATGAATTTCTAAGAGAATTAAACTTAATTTTCTTAAATTGTGGAAAGGGAATTGGCTTTTATTTGGATAAATATTTCCCGATAAATTCTTAATTTGCTGTTTGAGCATGTATTTCTATTTGTACTTGCGTTGTATGTATGATTCGTGAGCAGGGTGCTTGTTTACTTAAATTTGACCGCGTCACATATAGGATTTGTGAGTGGGGTAATAGATGCATCTATGGTTCGTGGCGTTTGACCCTCGGCAGTGCATATTTTACATTTATGTTGGATCGGGCCATACGACCTCAACATGAGTTGCGCATGCTTGTATTTCTTGCCTTGAGATTTATCGATGTGGATATCTGACCTCTCCCCGACTTAAGATAACTGTTAATTAATGAATTATGAATCCGGAGACTTCTAATAAAAAGGAACTTTTACCTGTTTAGTGACTCATTCGAATCTTCTGTTGTCCTTAATAAACTCGTGTGTCATCGCATTAATAATAATATTATTGGACCGTTAGTAAGTGTCGAAGTTGCCATCTCGTCTCTACTTCTTCGAGATTAGGCGAGATACTTACTGAGTACATGTTGTTTTTGTACTCTTGTTACACTTGCTGTGCATTTTGTTGCACATGTACAAGCATTACTAGTGGCCTACTGGCCGTAGCAGCATGGATTATATGGAGACTAGGTGAGCTGTATTTCTCGAGGCGACCCACAGCTAGTATTGTCTCTCTCTCAGCATTGTATTTACTTTCTGTCCAATTTGTGTTCTGGATAGTTACTTTAATTTATTCGGTTTTTTAGAAACTACTCATGCACTTGTGACACCAGGTTCTGGGATGATTATGAAGTATTGGGTATTAACTGCTTACATTCAATTAATTTGAAATGATTATCATTTACTGGTAAATTTGAAGGAAAGACATAGTTTTAAAATGAGAATTTAATAAAGTATTTTTGTTGGCTTTACTAACAGTGGTGTCCGGCGCCATTACTACCCTTAGTGGAATTTGGTTCGTGACAACATGGTATCAGAGAACTAGGTTCCCGTAGCTCTCACGAGTCATGAGTAAGTCTAGTAAACCTTCGCGGATTGGTACAGAGACGTCTGTACTTATCTTCGGGAGGTTGTAGGACTATTAGGAGTACTCCCCTTCTTGATTCCTCATCATGCGATTTGATTCCTGGAGGCTTATGCCCCTGTTTCCTTCCTACTGAATTCTACGCGACATGAATCGCTTGTTATAAATTGAGAGTTGAATAATTGTAATGGTACTACCGAGGTGGTGCGGGATGTTTCTCCCTGCATAGTTGTCTGAGCTATTATCATCGCCTTGTGGAAGGATATTCTGTCGTTTCAGCTCTGTAGCGGTACTTCTGAGAGATTTGAGGCTAGGCACAATTTGCCATAATACTACGAACGATTGTTCCGCAATGTTGATATGATGGTAGGACGTTTGCCTATGTGTCGGGGCAGTGAATGACTTGAAGGGAGTTTTACTCAGTGCATGATCTAGAGAATCGATATTTTATTCCCAACAGGGGAAAGGCAAACGGACTAAAAATGGTCAGATGTAAGCTGGAGGAGTAACGAGACTTGGTATTTGCGAGCGTGGTGGAGTTTTCTTCTATGATGAGGTGTCGTTGTCCTAATTGAACTTACTCAGTTTGCCGGTGTTATGATCTTCTACAATTCACCTTTGGGGTCAGACATTGTGTAATGGTATTGAAGATGTGGTTGTCAGATATTGCAGGGTGCGGTAGTTCAGGATTGAAGCAGTATTTCTAATATTGACGGTTCGAGAAAGATGATCTTCGGAAAGGTTTAAAGTTAGCAGCAGTTGTGGGTTCAAGTGCCATGAAGATATATTTTATTTAAGGTAAAACCTGAGCAGCAAAGGACGAGGAAGGACATGTGGGTAGTGTCAGGCGTCGTCTAAAATTTCTAGAAGGCCATGTATAAGAAGTAAAGGTCGAGTAGTCAAATAAAGGGATGAGTTACGCCAAAAGTTCCGCCATGTATAAGAAGGATACAACCCAACTTTGAATTGGAAGGATGTTGTCGTGCACTTAATTGATGTCCACGAGGGGTGAATGGACTTGTGCAGCTAGAGAATGAGCTTGGATCAGGATGGGTCACTAATGTCGTGGTGATTGCACCCTGTGTAGCGGCGTTGGATGATGCCGACACATAAATCCCACAGGTGGATTATCTCCAGTGAGCGAATCGGTGGTCGCAGGGTTGGCGAAGCTTCTACGAAAAATTCTATTGGTTATACCGAAAAGAGATCGGTCGTGTGACTGTGGTTTATGATTCAGAGTATAAAAAGGGGTTTTACAGAAAGATTCCGAGGATATTGGTAGTTGATGGCAGAAGGTTATGTCAAAATGAGATAAAGAATACTAGTGAATTCCAAAGATTGTGTATCAGTGGCGTCAAGCTAAGTGGGAGAGTCCCATCGCCTATGATTAGGTTGCATGGTTAACTACTTGCGAGGTTTCTAATTATTAGCATATTGAGGGGTCATTTTAGCTTTAGAAAGAACATAAGTTGTAATTCGAGCAAAGGATTTGTTAAAGGTGTGCTATGGTTGGCCTTATTGGCTCATGTTCAGACTTGGCAAAGGATTCAGGACTAATGCGTTGTATAGGTGGGTTTAAGGGAAATTATTCTGCAGGGTGCTTCGTTGCAAAGATATTCATGTGCTAGAACATTCATGGAGTTGATGTGACGACCCATAGGGTCATCACTTTATTTCTCCCTTTCTCCACGCTTCCGAGGCCTTGGAAACCTCGCTGGTGGTTACCTCAATTTGCGTGCGCAGTCCGGATGCGAAGCTGGAAAGTTTTTATGTTAAAATTTGTGAATTATGTAAAAATTTTGAAGAATTTTTATATTAATATTGATATAGTTGACTTTGGTCAACATTTTTGGTAAACGGACCCGGATTCGTGATTTGACGATTCCGGAAGGTCCGTAGAAAAATATGGGACTGGGGCATGTGCCCGGAGTCAAAATTCGAGGTCCAGAACCCGAGTTAAAGAATTTTTCTGTTAAATTATTTTCTGAAAATATGAAGGAAAAATGGAAATGAAAAAGAGTTAGAAAATATAGGTATCGGGCTCGTATTTTGGTTCCGACGCCCGGTACAGGTCTTAAATATGTGTTAAGCGCTTTCTGTGAAGTTTGGTTGAAAACGGACGTCGTTTGACGTGTTTCGGACTATGAGTTTCAAGTTTGAAA
>MU665122.1:67452-130209 GCA_026770625.1 Nicotiana glauca
GAACTCGTGGGGTATGGGTGACCGGGTTTTGGTTTGAACTTGGGGTTTTGACCACGTGGGCCTTGGGGCATTTTGGGAATTTTAGAGTAAAACTTTAGGAAATTCATTTTTATGCATTCAAGTTGATTCAATTACCATTTGTTGATACATTCAAGTAATTTGTGACTAGATTCGAGCAGTTTTGTGGTTAATTCGAGGGGTAAAGCTATTCTAGAGGCTTGAATGGATTTTTTGAGCATTTGAGGTAAGTGTTTGTTCTAAATTTGGCTTGAGGGATTAGGATTAGGGTATTATTTGCTACGTGCTAAATGTGGAGTACGGTGTATAGGCATGATGACGGTTACCTATGCACCGGAGTCTAGCATGACCGTGAGTCATATATATGTGGGATTCTGATTTAATGGTACATTTTTCTTGCTTGGGTTGATAAGCATAATATATTGTGATTGGATTGGCTTTTGGAGCATTGGCTCTGACTAGAAATTGTTACCCGAGAAATAGATGATTAAAAGTGGAACATATAGCGATTAGTCCCTTGCCGGGACACGTAAGTATTTACTGTATTCTCCCTTTCCGGGATGATTGAATTGGTAATTGTATTCCCTTGCCGGGATTTTCTTGAGATTGTTGTTACTCCCCTCGTACTAGAGTTGCGGTCGTTGTTTGGGTGAGATCTTGGTATTAAATGTTGAAGATCGGGTTGCACGCCGCAACGATGTTGATGAATATTGAGGATCGGGTTGCACATTGCAACGGTATTGATTGTTGAGGATCGGGTTGCACGCCGAAACGGTGATATATGTTGAGGATCCGGTTGCGCGCCGCAACGTTGTTGGTGAATATTAAGGATCGGGTTGCACGCTGCAACATTATTGATTGTTGAGGTTCGGGTTGCACGACGCAACGGTGATAGATGTTGAGGATCGGGTTACACGCCGCAACGGTGTTGATTTAATATTGAGGATCGGGTTGCACGCCGCAACGGTGATATATGTTGAGGATCGAGTTGCGCGTCGCAACGGAGTATGGACTGAGTGTATTGCTTTCGTGTGTAGAAGCTTCCTATGTTTTCCTTATCAATTTTTATTGTTTATCTTCATTTCTTTACCATTGATTTCTATATTTAGACTGTAGTACCCCACAACTTGCTTCCCCCTCCCTTTTAACAGTTAAAGTTAGTGTATTTCCTATTATTGCACATATATCTATACAGGTTATTTGTGGTAGTTTCTATCTAGCCTCGTCACTACCTCGCCGAGGTTAGGCCAGGCACTTACCAGCACATGGGGTCGGTAATGCTGATGCTACACTCTGTGCATTTCTTTTGCACAGATCAGGACGCAGCTTTCAGATAGCAGCAGTAGGATACTACCCGGGAGCTGTCTTTAGTCCAGGGACTTACGAGGTAGCCTAGCTGGCATTCGCAGGCGGAAGTCCCTTCTTTATTTCTGTTTGTTTTGATCGTATCGAGATGGACATATGTATATTTCTTTCCATTCAGATTTGGTTATAGTACTCTTTAGTGGTCTGTCAGCTAGCGACACCAGGTTTTGGGGTAGAGATAATGTTTAAACTTTCACATTTTTGGTTTCATTTTTATTAAGTTTAAAGTCTTCCGCACTTGTTTAATTGATTTCTGTTTACTTATATTGTTGAGATTATCGGAGAATGTTTAAAGTTTGGCTAGCCTAGCTTCGTTAGTAGGCGCCATCACGACTCCCGATGGTGGGAAATTTGGGTCGTGACAGTTGAATATATTCGGAGCCAAGTCAGAGCGGGTGCCTCTCAACAACGGCCCTAGTGGATTTAATGGGGCAAAGTATGGTGCATAATGATTGAGAGCCTATAGGTACGATTAAGAATCAAGCTTTGTAGTAGCTTATGAGAAGAGGCACATAATGTTCTATAATGTTTTGACTTGCAGTGTAGCATTTGGGAGGTATGAAAGAGTTTGTGGGATTTGAGATAGCATGGTCTCGTGATCCAAGGTCACTCGGGATGAGAGCGGAGGGAGTGTGTTATGTGCTGAATGGAGTTATTATTATTTCTAAGGCAGTAAAGAATTAATTTGGAAGAAGATAGATTGGTTAGCCATAGTTGAATTGGCATATTGGTGGTAGTGATCAGTTCCTTCAACGTGATCAAGTTATGCAAGTGATTTGTGACGGCACATGTGAGGTTTGTCGACTACCGTAGTTGATGTTATTTAGAAGTATTCCACTATTATGGCCGGTCATGTGTAGGCGGATCCCCAAAGGGCTATGGTGGCTTAGACCATTACTTAGAGATTTGCATATTCTACGATTATGAGGATTCACTCGTGTGTTGCTATGGTTCTCTTGGAATGAGTAAGTAAAAAGGTTTTATATGATGCTTAATCTATTAGTGGTCCCAGAGTTATGATGAAAATCATGTTCTATCGTATATTGGAATGGTGGGTGCAGAGAGTGGTATAGAATTAGAAGTGAGGGTCAGGGTTGCAATTCGGTGTTGACAAGGGATGTCAAGAGCTCAGATGAGTAGGAAAGGGGTTTTTGAATGATTAGAGTAAGTTGGCATTGTCTGGTCGGTGTTTTGTGAGAGAGGCTTTAAATCCTGGTTATGGATTCTTGATCACTTTTTAGCGTTAGTGCAGCCGGAAGACTGGATGTGCAGGCTTGTTATCTGTTATGGAAGATCGTGGGAGCGTGTCCCACGAGAAGATTGTATAAGTGTGGCCGGTAGTCACTTGATTGATTGAAGAATGAAACCAAGTATGAAGATTGTGGCGATATGGTTAATTCGAGGATTTATGCCTGGAGGGCACTCGGTTTATTTGGTTGTGGACCGCGGAGGATTATTTCAGTTATGATGGTTGTTCTTGCGTGTTATGGGGAAAAAGGGTTATTATCAACTTTTGAGAGGTTATTAGCCTAGCTCAGTACGATCAGAACCAGCTTGAGGTCTATGGAGGGAATTAATTGTTAATAAGGGCTCTATATCAGGCCAGATGTATTCATTTCAGTAATGCACTCCTTGTAGAGGAGCAGTCAGGGTGTTATTTCATCCTCAGTTATTTCAAGCAATGATATATTGCACCGTGTGAGTTGTGAGACGGCTTGGTGAATTGCTTATGTGTTGGGGTTCCCCGTAGAGATGATGTTATATGAGCAAAATGGCTCTTGGCTTGGGCGATTCTTGGAGGGTTTGAAGAGGGGGTTTTCATCATCGATGATAAGGTAAGTAATCCCCACCTATCTATAGTTAAATACATTGATTATGTACGGATTTGAGCATGAAATTGGTAGAAATTTGGGATCTTGGTGGGAAGACCTAGAAATTTATATTCTTGGAATTTGACCATGATTTTGGGTAGGAAATTGAGAGTAAATTATATATTTGAGTCCGTAGGGTTATGGGAAAACTTGTTCTTCGAAAAATTTGAGAATCCGAGCATGCTGGCCCCAGGGTGTTTTTATCTACTTTTCGATCGGGGTTATGAATTATTATAAATTGAATTGTAATGAGTAATTGAGCATATATTAATGGATTTGCATAATTATTGGAGCATTTAGCATAGATTCAAGTCTTCGGAAGGGCGTGTAATGCCGGTTATAGATCATCGGAGCGAGGTGAGTCTCCTTTATAACATTGTAAGAGGGAATTGTCCCCATAGGTGAAATAATAGATTATGTGCTCCTATTTGTGGGGGGGATACATACACACGAGGTGACGATAGTCCGTGCATAACTACTAATATGTGTAAGTTCAGGTAGTCTAAGACCCAAAACATTGCTATACTTGGAATATCTGAAAACTTATTGACAGTTAAATTTCTTAAATCCTATGGAATTGGTAAATGAATTTCTAATAGAATTAAAGTTCATTTTTTTTAAATAGTGGAAAGAGAATTGTCTTTTATTTAGATAAATATTTCCCAATAAATTCTTCATTTGCTGTTTGAGCATGTATTTCTATTTCTATTTGCGTCGCATGTATGATTCGCGAGTAGGGTGATTGTTTACTTAAATTTGACCGTGTCGCATGTAGGATTCGCGAGCGGGGTAATAGATGCATCTATGGTTCGTGTCATTCGACCCTCGGCAGTGCACATTGATTGGGCCGTACGACCTCGGCATGAGTTGTGCATGCTTGTATTGCTTGCCTTGAGATTTATTGATGTGGATATTTTCCCTCTCCCCGACTTAAGATAATTGTTAATTAATGAATTATAAATCCAGAGACTTTTAATAAAAAGGAACTTTTACCTGTTTAGTGACTCATTCAAATCTACTATTGTCCTTAGTAAATCTGTGAGTCATCGCATTAATAATAATATTATTGGAACGTTAGTAAGTGTCGAAGTTGCCATCTCGTCTCTACTTCTTCAAGATTAGGCGGGATACTTACAGAGTACATGTTTTTTTCGTACCCATGCTACACTTGCTGTGCATTTTGTTTTGCAGGTACAAGCATTACTGGGCGTAGCAACATGGATGATACGAAGACTAGGTGAGTTCTATTTCTCGAGGCAACCCGCAGCTAGTATAGTCTCTCTCTCAACATTGTATTTACTTTCTATCCAATTTGTGTTTCGAACAGTTATTGTACTTTATTCGATTTCTTAGAAACTGCTCATGCACTCGTGACACCAGGTTCTAGGATGATTATGAAGTATTTTGCATTAACTTCTTAACATTCAATTGATTTGAAACGATTATCTTTTACTGGTAAATTTAATGGAAGTTCATAGTTTTCAAGAGTATTAAAACAAGAATTTAATTAAGTATTTTGGTTGGCTTGCCTGATAGTGGTGTCTGGCGCCATCACGACCCTTAGTGGAATTTGGATCGTGACATTGGGGTTCCAAACCAAATATGCGCACAAGTTTGAAAATACAACGGAACTCGCTCGCGCGCTCGAATCATCAAAATAACTTCTAAAACCATGAATCAGATGCCAAAACTCATGAAAATCAAACTAAACTTCAAGAACTTCTAGAATCACAACCGAGCATCCGAACCCTATCAAATCAACACAGAATGACGCCAAACTTTGCAGACAAGTTCTATATGACAAGATAAACCTCCTCGAAGCTTCAAATCACACATGACAACCTCGAAACGATGAATCACACCTCAAGCCAAAATCTATGAACTTTGAAACTTTAACTTTCCCAACCATTGTCGAAACCTATCAAATCACCTCCGATCTACCTCAAATCTCTCACACAAGTAACATTTGACATTACAGACTTATTCAAACTTTTGATATCGGAGTCCGACCCCGATATCAAAAAGTCCATTCCCGGTCAAACTTTCCAAAAATCCAACTTTTGCCAATTCAAGACAAATTCCAGTACGGACCTCCAAATTACAATCCAGACACGCTCTTGAATCCGAAATCACCCAACGAACCTAACAAAACTGAAGAAACTCCATTATGAGGTCAATTTTCAAAAAGTCAAACTTGATCAACTCTTCAAACATAGTAGTCAAATATTGAAATTTATTCTTCCAAATCAATTCTGGATAACCCGAAAACCAATACCGACGACTCACGCAAGTCACAATACATCATGCGGATATACTCGATGATGAGTGGTGATTTTACCACTTATTCTAGCCTCTTTTCCTTAGCTTTTATGTCCTTTTAATTATAAAATGAGGGTTTTTATGGTTGTTATTGTTAGATTTTCAGGTACATGATGCTACGAAGTGAGTTGAGTTGAATTGAAGCAGAATTGACCTAAAAAGAGTGAAACAGTGCAAAACTTTTAGTGATTCCGCTTATGCGGAAGTATGGTCGCAGACGCGACCCCGCTTCTGCGTAAATTTGAACGCTTCTGCGGATCAGGCAAGAATGGAGCTATTCCGCTTCTGCGAAGGAAAAGGCGCAGATGCGATCACGCTCCTGCAAAGAGAGAACCGCTTTTGCGAAAATGGCTGAGAATGGAGAAACTGCTTTTGCGGTTATTTTATAGCTTTAGCGATGTCGCCTCTGCAACTTTAGCACCGCTTCTGCGGAGCTTTGCAAGATTTCCATTTTCACTTCTGCGATGATATATCCGCTTATGCGGAGACGCACCTGCGATAGTTTTTCCACAGATGCGGGGATCGAGCATTAGACCTGAGGCAGAATAGACATTTCATAATTTCTCATCCCAAATCATTTTTATACTCATCCAAGCAGACATTTTAGATATCTTTGGCTTATTTTCAGTCCTTATAGACTAGAGAGAATATTTTATTGAAGCTAAGGTTTTACACACACTTGGATCTTGAAGATTGAAGCTTGGGGTTAAGATTTTCTTACCCATTTATATTTATTTCTTCATTTTCTTGCTTTGTATTGAATATTTAAGTGTGTAGTATTTATTTCCAACACTTGAACCTTGTTTATGGAAGTATTCATATTTAAAGTGTGGATTAAATACCTTGTTGTGCTTATGTATTGAATATGTTTTATATATTTATGAAGTGAGTTATTGTTACTTTAATTATTTTTGTTCTTTAATGTTTCCAAAGTGATTATATAACCCTAGGACTCGCCCATTAACTCCGAATTGATTTTGGGAAAGATAATTTGGGGTTTGGAAAGATTAATTAACAAGAACTTGAGGCGTTAACCCTCGTTTTATAGATTCTACCTAGGGATATGATTGAACTACTTGTAGCCGTTACAGGTGTGCTTAATCTTCTAATTGTTTAGGGATATTTCAATTAGGAAGTCTAGTTAGTCTTCGGAATAAGCTAATTAAGAATTATTATCCGTGGCTAATTAACATAAACTCTCTCATATTTGTAAAATCATGAAATACATTGGATCGTTACTTGAGTGTAATTCCCGATGCAACCATACTTTTAGACATTGATCATTTTACTTGCTTTCTATGTTAGTTTACATTTCCGCATTTAGGTATAAAACATTTTCCAATCAAAATTCTTAGTGTTTGGCATTGCGCGATAAGCGATAATTTTCTTACATGCCTAATCGCCTACACATTATTCTCTGTGGGATTCGACCACGACTCATAGTTGGGTAAATTATATTGCATGCGAACGTGTCTATTAATTTTTAGTAGTGGATTTGGACGTCACCAAAATTGGCGCCATTGCCAGGGAACAATTTGGCGTAATTTAGGTTGTTTGAGAAGGAAGCGAAAGCGCTTTGGTCCAAACTTGTGAATATTTGTGTAATTAATTTTTCTTACCTTGGCTCTATTTTTATTGTTTGTTTCTTGTTTATTTTCTTATTTTTGAAAAATAGCATCATATAATAAAAATTGGTCGGATGGTAGTTATTCATACTTTGATGACCCTTGTCCTTATTGTGGAGGACCACACTCGTGGCAAAATTGTTTAAATTCTCCCGAGGGTGGATTGTGCGCATAATTTCAAACCCATGAGTGGAGTATTTGTGATAAGTGTGGTTGCCAAAATGGTCATTGGGATTATTGTGCATATTTATCCTTCCCTTCCCCAAGCCCCTACTATGATGATTCTACTTGTTTTGATGAGAATTTTAGGGCTATGGAAATGGAAGAAGTTGAGCATGGCCAAAGTGGAGAGTTCAAGCTCATGATGGAGTGTCTACTTGAAGAAGGAAACAAGGAGCAAAATGCCTTGGAACATCTTTTGGAGACTAGTCTCCAAAATGATTTAGCACTTCAACGGTTGCACTCACAAATGGAAGAAATGATTGAAGCCTCAAGGGCTCAAAAAGTCTCGGAAGTGAATGAAAACCAAGAATCTTCCATGGACATTGAAAGTGAAAATCCTTCCTTGGCACTTGATCAAAACCAAGAAGAACTCTCAAATGCTCAAAATGAGAAAATAATGCTCATGTTGGAGACCATTCTTGAAAATTAGGAGAAGCACAACTTTGCACTCGAGGACTTGAAACAAGGCTTGAATTACAATAATGAACACATCCGCACTTTGGAAGATTAAATGCAAATTTTGGTTGAGGCTCATTCTGCCCAACAAATTGAGTGTGCGGGTAAAAGCCAAGAAGAGTCCAATTCCGAGGAAGAAAGTGAGCTTTACTATGAGGATTCAAGAATTGAACATCCGCCAACCGACTCAATGAGTATTAGTGATGCCGAGAAAAATATGGAATAGAGTCAACCAGTGTAAATGCAAATGTGGTTGATATTGACTCTAATCCGGGGGAAAAGGAGGATGTCAAGATAGAAAAATTGCAAAGTGAAGGGTTGAAGTCACTTTCCAAGTATTTTTCAACGTTGGAATTGTGTGGCGACACAGAAGTTGAACTACACGAGTCAATGAGGGATTGCAAGGAGGAAAGACAACAACCATTCATTTTACAGTTTGAGGAAACAAGAAAACAAAATGACATTCCTCACTTGAGAGCCAAGAAGTGCAAAATGAAGAATTTAAGCATTGGCTCGATCATCAACTTACCACCCCCATCGCTCGTGGTCACAAGCTTGATTCTAATCTAGGTGCCAAATTCATATCATCCAAGTGGCGAGAAAAGTGGTAATGTTGTTTGCGTCGTGCCAGAACGTTAAATGCGGCGCTTGGTAGGAGGCAACCCATCGTTTTTCAAAATTTTTGGTCGTTTTTGAAATTTTCTTTTTTAGAATAACTTAGAATATTATTTTTGACTAATCTGCCAAATTTTAGATTTTTTTTGAGTTGATTTGAACAGGTCGGAGTGGTCCGGAGGGTCAAAACCAGTAGCTGCAGAAAACTGTCCAACAAATCTCTGTGAAAACCGCTTCTGCGGCTTTAAGACCGCATCTACAGTCCCACGGAAGAAAAAATCCATAGCAGAAGCACAAACATACACAGAAGAGGTCCACCAGATGCTTAAGCGAAACCGCAGAAGAGGGTCGTTTTCCGCAGAAGCTAAAGTCGGACAGGTTTTTAATTGTAAAAGGAATTTTGAACGTTCATTTGTTCAAAAGAACTTCACTCACTGTTTCCCCCTGTCCTAACTCCCCAAAAACAAAAAATCTCCAAAAATCCAACGAAGTTTGCTTGTAATTCTTCCCCTTGAACAAGTTTAGGTATTATCTTATAAACCCTCTTCCCAATGTCATCTCTCACTTCACATTCTCTATGTGCTCACGTGCAACCGATTTTTTTTCTTGTTTCAGTTTTCTTTTTTTTTCTTCTTGTTTGTTTTAAATTCTTGTTGTTAACTTTAAGAGGTGAGGGAATTGGTTGAGTGTAGTCATGTGTGTGCTGTTTATATTGGACAAAAATCGTGGGAAGTCTTGAGTACCTGATTTTTGTGAAGAAAGCTTCATTTTAGCTCGCTCGCAAAGTGTTTGACACAATGCTTGAGTGAAAATCTTATGCGAAGCGGCACAAATTTAGTCTCCATTAAATCATGTTCTTATTTAGTGCATTAATTTTGTATTTTGATGCCAACAATTGGGTTGAAAGTGCGCAAGAAAAAAAATGAGGCAGTACAATATCACTAAAGAAGATGACCGAGACCGCAGAAGCGGTCAATTTCTCGCAAAAGTGACACCGCTTCTGCGTTATAATTTCCGCAGAAGTGAAAAAAATGAAGAACAAAAAAAAAAATCACAGAAGTGACCGGAAAACCGCAAAAACGGAACTGCTTCTGCGACTCAGAATCCACAGAAGCGGAAACTGCCTAGTTTTTCCAAAAGCCGTGGGGTTGCAAAAATGGCTTCCCGGACCCGTTCAACCTAATTTTCTTGCTCAATTGCAGTGTTTTAAATTGCTTAACATGATTCTATTGTCCGACTAATCTTGTGTTGATTTTTGTAGGTGTTTCAATTGAAAATGGACCCAAACCCAAGCGGATCACACCATGAAGTCCAAGAAGATATTGATGAGCCTTTTGATGATTCGCGCTTCATATCTGCTGCATATGAGCGTCGATATCTGGACGACCTCGTCAGGAGGAGGGTCATTCTTGAAAAGGGATACATGAAGATAAATAGGCCGAAAGGCTTCCGGACTTCTATGCTCGGCTCAACTCATCAAGATGGTCTTGCTTCATTACCACTCCTTGCAAAGCCAATGAGGAGTGGCTTCGTGAGTTTTATGCCAACCTCAGGCATACAGAGTTTGATAGCCCACAAATCGTCATCAGAGGTAAAGCAGTGAGGTTTGGGATTGAGCAAATCAATGACACTCTGGGTATTCCCAACTTTTCGGTTGAGCAGGTACAAGCAAAAGATAATTGTGAAAATGGAGCATGACTTCTCTCCAAACTCTTCCCGCCGCACTTGAGAGAAAAATGGGGAAACAAGAGGAAAGGGCTCAAATCTACCGACTTCACTGCTGAGGCAAAGATGTGGCTATACATCCTGTGCAATAGGGTCTCTCCATGTGCAAATGTTACAAACGTCTCCTACACTCGAGCATTGATTATTGCATGCCTATTGGACGACATTCCTGTGAATGTCGAATACTACATTCGGCGAGAGATGAGAGAGTACTTGAGAGACAAGGATGCAGGCATGATGTTCCCCTCACTGATCACACAGTTGTGCACGAGAGCAGAGGTTGACGTCCGTAGCACTGATCGATGGCTACCAGCGGACAAACCTTTTCATCCTTTGAGAGTGACAGGAGAGGGAAGTGTGGTCAAAAGCAAAAAGAGAAAAGTCACCACCACGGTCACCGGTTCAGAGTCCTCTTCACGGGCAACTGCTCAAGGGCCATTTAGGATATTTAACTCCGAGCTTGCATCAATTAAGGAGTTAGTATCGCAACTTCTGAGTGGGCCCTCATCCTCCCAGCCTGGGCCTTCTTACTTCTCTAGGGACGAGATGCAGAGTTACTTGGATGCTCAGAAAAGCCATAATGAATCTATGAAGAAGATGGCAGCATCAGTGACCAAACTGGAGGGAGCCTATACCACTTTGGCCAAGGCCCATGCTACCCTTCAGTCAGACTTTCAGAAGGAGAAGAAGAAAACAAGAAAAAGAGCAAATTCATGATCAAGATGTGGAGAGGCATCAAAGCCTTCTTCAAATGGGGAAACCCAGACGCGAAGATGCCAGTAGCGGCCCATGATGACAGTGAGGATTATTCCTTCATTTCAGAGTCTGCTAGCGATGGTGGTGACGATGATGACGATGAGGAGACCGAGGTTGATGGAGCCACGAGCATAGCTCAGCACTGATCAGCCGTCCTCCCACAATCTGCTAGTCTGATTCAGACCTCAGGGAGACCCTCAAACTATTTTATGCTTTATATTTGATATTGTGTAGTGAGGACACTGCAATATTTTAGTTGGGGGTTTCCACTATTGTACTGTATTCATGTTTTGAGATTATGTGTCACTGCCAGGCTTACATTTATGCTATGGATACTGTATTCCCTTGCCGGGCTTTTGATTATGCTGTTTTGTATATTGTGTGCCCTTATCGGGCTTGGTATTGATTAGTCGTGTTTGTGTTTTTATTTTTCTTTCATTATTTTTTTTTCTATATAGCCTATATAATTATTTTTTAGTAGTATTAACTTCTTTTATTTTAGTATCCTTTGTATTAGTTTTCTTTTCTTTTATTTTTATTTCCTAAAATAAAAAACAAAATTTCCTTTGGTTTTCTTCATGTTACGGTTCTTTCCCAAGGAACACTTTTGAAGTTAACTGGGTGACTTTTCCTGATGATGGATAGATTGTCAACTTTCTTAAGGGAACCAGTATTGTTTTGTTAGGATGAGGCTTTTGGATTATTTGGTACTAATAAAATTAGTCTCTTGTATGTAAATGGTAAATTAAGAATGCCCCTCCGAAATAATTCTTGTGATAAATTTTTGGCTCTTTTAGTGACTCTTTTTTCCACTAGTTTGAATATTGCTTTAGATGCCATTATTAGAAAATAAAATTGATCCGTCTTGATTAATTCATGTGCCGTGTGTGTTAGTGTTTTTTGAAATAAATCTTGTGTTTACTTATATCATCTAGAACTTGCCCGGTTGGTCTTTCGATGCTAATGATAGTATGTTTGGTTGGAGGAATGATCTTAGGCATTCTTTGTTTTATTTACGAAAACCTCTTTAGCCTTTCAAGCCTACCCTTGTTTAAATAATATCACTAATACCCTATTTGAGCCTTGAAACCTTTTTCTTTGGCCAACTCATTACAAACCTTTGACCTTCTTGAAAAAAATAATTCCCTCTTTTGAACCCTTCCCTCCTTGAACATTGAGAATGAGGCTAAAAGCCTAAGTTGGGGGTGGGGTGCTAAAGTAAAAATTGGTAAGGTTGTACATTGAGTGTAGGATCATATGCCTCAAAGTTTTCGTATTAAATCAATCAAGCTCCAAAAGAAAAATGTGTATAAAAAAAAGAGAATTGTTTGTATATATATATTATGGATCCTTGAAGCAAATCAGAGAGGCATGTAAGGTGGTTCTATATTGAGAACTAGATGCCAATAAGGCTATGTGAGTTGAAGAGAATCAAAGTGCAAAAAACAAAAAAATGAAACTTGTGAGTAGTGTTCAAGGAGGGCGAAATCACTTGTAACCAAATATTTATCCAACCCTTCCCTAAACGTACATTACAAGCTAAAAAAGTCCTTATGGGACCTCCAACCGAACATTCTTGAATAAGAGATGAATTAAAATAAGGGCAACCTTATGGTATGAAATGTTTTAACACTTGAAGTTATTTATGAGAGAGTGTTTTTGAAAAATTTGTCCCTTATGTTGTATTGTAAATATAGTGATTTTGGGACTTTCTTTCTTGTGAGGGCATATGAATTAGGAAAGATTGGTGAAATTGAGTAAAGTGAGCATTTGTAGTGAACTAGTGCTTTTGAGTCACTTCTTGAGGCTTATTTTTATCACTAGATTATTTTGAAACTCCCGTGCACGTTCTTGAAGTTGTTTATCTCTATGAGGGAGTCCTTCGGGAAAGATGCGCATACTTTAGCCTAATTATTAGTACCAACCAAATCCATTTTTATAGTGTTTAAATTGGAGAATGTGTTTTGTAAATAATAGCAATACCACTTGTGTTGTAAATGGTGAATCCTGATTGATCCTGATTGAAGTTTTGGTTTTGATTTGCTTGAGGACAAACAAAAGCTTTAAGTTGGGGGTGTTGATGAGTGGTGATTTTACCACTCATTCTAGCCTCTTTTCCTTAACTTTTATGTCCTTTTAATTATAAAACGAGGTTGTTTATGGTGGTTATTGTTATATTTTCAGGTACATGATGCTATGAGGTGAGTTGAGTTGAATTGAAACGGAATTGAGCTAAAAAGAGTGAAATAGTGCAAAACTTCCAGTGATTCCGCTTCTGCGGAAGTATGGTCGCAGAAGTGACCCCGCATCTGCTTAAATTTGAATGTTTTTGTGGATCAGGCATGGATGGAGCTATTCCGCTTCTGTGTAGGAAAAGGCGCAGAAGCGATCACGCTTCTGCGATGAGAGAACCGCTTTTGCGAAAATGGCTAAGAATGGAGAAACCGCTTCTGCGGTTATTTTATCGCTTCAGCGATGCCGCCTCTGCGACTTTAGCACCGCTTCTGCAGAGCTTTGCAAGATTTCCATTTTCGCTTCTGCGATGATATATCCGCTCATGCGGAGACGCACCTGCGATAGTTTTTCCGCAGATGCGGAGATCGAGCATCAGACCTGCGACAGAATAGACATTTCATAATTTCTCATCCCAAATCATTTTTATACTCGTCCAAGAAGACATTTTAGATATCTTTGGCTTATTTTCAGTCCTCATAGACTAGAGAGAACATTTTATTGAAGCTAGGTTTTACACACACTTGGGTCTTGAAGATTGAAGCTTGGGGTTAAGAATTTCTTACCCATTTATGTTTATTTCTTTATTTCCTTGCTTTGTATTGAATATTTAAGTGTGTAGTATTTATTTCCAACACTTGAACCTTGTTTATGGAAGTATTCATATTTAAAGTGTGGATTAAATACCTTGCTGTGCTTATGTATTGAATGATTTTTATATATTTATGAAGTGAGTCATTGTTACTTTAAATATTCTTGTTCTTTAATGTTTCCAAAGGGATTATCTAACCCTAGGACTCGCCCATTAACTCCGAATTGATTTTGGGAAAGATAATTTGGGGTTGGGAATGATTAATTAACAAGAACTTGAGGCGTTAACCCTCGTTTTATAGATTCTACCTAGGGATAGGATTGAACTACTTGTAGAAATTCTGGGTGTGCTTAATCTTCTAATTGTTTTAGGGATAATTCAATTAGGAAGTCTAGCTAGTCTTCAGAAGAAGCTAATTAAGAATTATTATTCGTGGCTAATTAACATAAACTCGCTCATATTTGTAAAATCATGAAATACAATGGATCGTTAGTTGAGTATAATTCCCGATGCAACCATACTTGTAGCCATTGATCATTTTACTTGCTTTCTAGGTTAGTTTACATTTCCGCATTTAGGTATAAACATTTTTCAATCAAAATTCTTAGTGTTTGGCATTGCGCGATAAGCGATAATTTTCTTACATGCCTAATCGCCTACACATTGTTCTCTGTGGGATTCGACCCTTACTCATAATTGGGTAAATTATATTACATGCAACCGTGTCTATTACTTTTTAGTAGTGGATTTGGACGTCATCACTCGAGCCCTCAAAACACAAAGCGAAATGCAGATACCCAAAACGACCATTCGGGTCGTTACAATAAATATTTGGGATTCTCTTACATGCTATAATATTTAATAGAACGTGAAGTGCTCCATATTTATTAATCTCAAATAATGGGTTGTATAATCTCTCAGTTCTTCCATATTCGTGTGATATGTTAAGATCTGTTAAATTCTTATATCTATTTTAAATGTGAATGTCACGACCCGGATTTTCCACCCTCGGGAGTCGTGATGGCGCCAACTAATAGGAGCTAGGCAAGCCAACTTAATTTATTTCTTTTAGCAAATATCGTCCATTTAGTGAAAAATGTTTGGTACGTGTACCACACGATCCCATTTCAGTATATAATGTGTGGTAGGCGTACCACTCGCTCCCATTTCAGTATATAATGTGTGGTAGGCATGCCACTCGCTCCCATTTCAATATGTCATGTGTGGTAGGCGTACCACTCGCTCCCATTTCTTTCAACACAATACACAATATAGTCCTGGAAAGGGAGAGAAAGATGTTATGATAAATTATCCCAGCAAAGAAACAAGATAATATAATAAACTATCCCGGAAGGGAACCAGATAATATAATAAACTATCCCAGCAAGGGAGATCCAGCTATAACCAAACTTATTCAATTTCTACTTAATACAATTAAATCAATACTCCTACTTAACACAATTAAATCAGTACTCAGTCTCAACAATTACTGGCTCAGTGTTAAAGATTTCTAACCAAGTCCTCATAAACAACAATTAAGAATTCGAAAATTTAGCAATTTAGGACTCACGGTCATGCTCGGCAGCAGTGTATAGATACTCGTCACCATGCCAATACACTGTAATCGACAAATAGCAATTAGCAAATAAGGCTTTATTCCTATTCCCTTAAGCCAAGGTTAGACCAAACACTAACCTAAACTTCCATGGCTAAATCAATCCACAACGACCGCTTTCCCTCTCAAATTCGTCTCCAACTCAATCAAATCTATGAAATAACGACTTTATAATATCAATAATAGCTAAACAAATCAAACCCAATGCCTAAATATAGATTCCTAACCTTTCTTCCAAAAATCGACCCGGGCTCGCTTGGTCAGAACACGAGGTTCGAACCTAATTCATATTACCCATTCCCCCACGAGCCCGAATATACAATTTGTTTTCAAATTTGACCCCAAAATGAGGTCTATATCAATGAAAATTGAAAAGCCCTAATTCTACCCATTTCCCCAATTTCCACCCTAATCCATGTGATTTAAGCTTAGGAATTCACTAATTAATGAAAGAAAATGAAGGAAGTAAGTGGCAAATTACTAACCCAAATGATCGGGGCTTCAATGGACTCCTAGAGCTTGGGGAAGAAGAGAGCTCGTGAAAATTTTGGACTAAACCTGTATGTACTGTTTCTGAAAACATAAAAAATCACTGGGCGAAAATGCCCTATGCGTTCACGACATAGAGGGCGCGTTCGCAAAGAAGGTGGAGCTAGCAAGCATCGCGTTCGCGAGAGGGGGATACGAATGCTTAGGGTAAAATACTGGGGCTTCACGTTATGGCCTATATGAACACGTTGATGGACACGCGAACGCAATGAAGGGATAAGCAATGCTATACGTTCGCGAAGGTTGGATGCGAACGCGAAGAGGAAAGGTACCAGGGTCCTTAGTTTGGCTTACGCAATCGCGGTGATTGGGATGCGAACGCAGAGAAGGGGGACTCGGAACTATGCGAACGCGAAGGAGCATTATCAATGCGAAGAAATAATGCGTTGTTCACCTGCTGCAACTTTTCTGCATTTTTCTAAGTTTCAAAACCATCCCGAACCCTCAGGGCTCCTAAATACTCACACACACAAACTCAACCACATCCTACGAACTTAACCGTGCGATATAATCGCCAAAATAACATAAAAATGAGGAATCAAACCTCAAAATCATCACTTTTTCATCAATTTTCATAAACTTTTATTTTTAGATATTTAGGTCCGAAACACGACAAATGACGTCCGATTTCAACCAAATTTCATAGGAAGAGCTTAAACCACATATAAGACCTGTATCGGGCGCCGGAACCAAAATACGGGCCCGATTCCAAGACTTTGTAACCCATTTTCAATTCAAATTTCCATATAAATTTCAGAAAAACAATTTCTTTTAAAAATTCATTTCTCGGGCTCGGGACTTCGAATTTCGATTCCAGGCATACGCCTGAGTCCCATATTTTTCTACAGACCCTCCGGGACCATCCAATCACGGGTCCGGGTCCGTTTACCCAAAATGTTGACCAAAGTCAACTTTAATCGTATTAATATCAAAATTCATCATTTGCCACACAGATTTCATATTTAAGCTTTCCGGTTATGCGCCCAGACTGTGTACACAAATCGAGGCGACTAAGAATGAGTTTTTCTAGGCCTCGGAAGCACGGAATGAATGAGAAAACAGGTGATGACCCTTTGGGTCGTCACATTCTCCACCTCTAAAACAATCGTTCGTCCTCGAACGGACAAAAGAAAGAAGTACCTGAGTCAGGAAATAGATGAGGATACCGGATCTGCATATCGAAGTTGGACTCCCATGTCGATGCCTTAGGAGGCTGACCTCTCCACTGTACACGAACAAAAGGGAAACTCTTGGATCTCAACCGTCGAACCTGCCGGTCTAGAATAGCCACCGGCTCCTCCTCATAAGACAGATCCTTGTCCAATTGGATAGTGCTGAAATCTAACAAGTTGGTTGGATTGCCGTGATACCTCCGAAGCATGGATACATGAAAAACTGGGTGCACGGCTGATAAGCTAGGTGGCAATGCAAGTCTGTAAGCCACCTCTCCCACTGGATCAAGGATCTCAAATGGCCCAATGAACCTAGGGCTAAGGTTGCCCTTCTTTCCAAATCTTATCACGCCCTTCATAGGTGACACTCGGAGCAGGACCCGCTAACGAACCATGAAAGCTACATCCCGAACCTTACGATCTACATAACTCTTTTTGCCGTGACTGAGCCGAACGAAGCCTCTCCTGAATGATCTTGACATTGTCCAAGGCCTCCTGAACCAAATCCGCACCTATCAACCGAGCCTCCCTCGGCTCAAACCACCCAATTGGAGATCGACACCGCCTATCATACAAAGCCTCATAAGGAGCCATCTAGATGCTCGACTGGTAGCTATTGTTGTAGGCAAACTCTGCTAAAGGCAAGAACTGATCCCACGAACCTCCAAAGTCCATAACACAAGCTCGAAACATATCCTCCAAAATCTGAATAGTCCGCTCAGACTGACCGTCTGTTTGGGGATGAAATGTTGTGATCAACTCAACCTGTGTGCCCAACTCTCGCTGAACTGCTCCCCAGTAGTGCGAGGTAAACTGTGTAACCCGGTCCGAGATGATAGACACCGGCACCCCAAAAAGGCGAACAATCTCTCTGATGTAGATCTCAGTTAACCTATCGGATGAATAAGTGGCTGCAACATGAACAAAATGCGCTGACTTGGACAGCCTATCAACAATGACCCAAATCGCATCAAACTTCTTCCGGGTCAACGGGAGTTCAGTAATAAAATCCATGGTAATCTTATCCCACATCCACTTGGGAAGCTCAATCCTCTGAAATAAACCACTAGGCCTCTGATGCTCACACTTAACCTGCTGATAGTTCAAACTTCGATCCACATAAGTAACTCTATCTTTCTTTCATTCTATGCCACCAATAGTGCTGCCTAAGACCCTGATACATCTTCATGGCGCCCGGGTGAATAGGATACCGGGAACTATGGGCCTCCGCTAAGATCAACTCTCGAATCCCATCAACATTAGGCACACAAACTCGCCCTTGCAGTCTTAAGACACCATCATTATCTAAGGTAACTTTCTTGGCATCTCCATGCTGCACCGTGTCTCTCAGGACACACAAATGGGGATCATCAAACTGCCGATCATGGATACACACCAACAATGAAGAGCGAGTGACCGTGCTAGCTAACACTCGGCTAGGCTCAGAAATATCTAATCTCACCAATCAATTGGCCAAGGCCTGAACATCCAAAGCAAGTGGTCTCTGGCTGACCGGAATATAAGCAAGACAGCCCATGCTGGCGGACTACCTACTCAATGTATCGGCCACCACATTAGCCTTCCCCGGGTAGTACAAGATAGTAACATCATAGTCTTTCAACAACTGCAACCACCTTCTCTGCCTCAAATTCAACTCCTTCTGCTTGAACAGATACTGAAGACTCTTTTGGTGAGTGTACACCTCACACGCCACACCATATAGATAATGCCTCAAAATCTTCAAAGCATGAACAATGGCTGCCAACTCTAGATCATGAACCGGATAATTCTTCTTATGGATCTTCCACTACCTCGAAGCATAGGCAATGACTCTACCATCTTGCATCAATACTGCACCAAGCCCAATACGGGAAGCATCACAGTAGACTGTATAAGGCCTTGAACCTGTGGGCAAAACCAATACCGGTGCCGTAATCGGAGCTGTCTTGAGCTTCTGAAAGCTCGCCTCACACTCATCCGACCATCTGAGCTGGACACCCTTCTGGGTCAGTCTGGTCATCGGGGCTACAATAGACGAAAACCCCTCCATGAACCGACGGTAGTAGCTTGCTAACCCTAAGAAACTCCGAATATCTGTACCTGATGTTGGTCGAGGCCAGTTCTTGACTGCCTCAATCTTCTTCGGGTCCACCTGGATACCCTATGCTGATACAACGTGACCCAGAAATGCAACCGAACTCAACCAGAACTCACACTTCAAAATTTTAGCATATAGCTGACTATACTTCAAAGTCCGAAGAACCACTCTAAGATGCTGCTCGTGCTCCTCCTGGTTGCGGGAGTACACTAGAATATCATCAATAAAGACTATCACGAACAAGTCCAAATAAGGCCTGAACACTCGGTTCATCAACTCCATAAATGTTGTCGGGGCATTGGTCAACCCAAATAACATGACCAGGAACTCATAATGCCCATACCCTGTGCAGAATGCAGTCTTAGGAACATCAGTCGCCCTAATCCTCAGCTGATGGTAGCCAGATCTCAGGTTTATCTTTAAAAATAACTTTGCACCCTGAAGCTGGTCGAACAAATCGTCAATCCTCGGGAGTGGATACTTGTTATTTATCGTCACTTGTTCAGTTTCCGATAATCAATGCACATCCTCATCAAGCCATCCTTTTTCTTCATAAATAACACCGGTGCACCCCAAGGAGAAACGCTGGGTCTAATGAAACCCTTCTCAAGCAAATCTCGCAACTGATCCTTTAACTCTTTCAACTATGGCGGGGCCACGCGATACGAAGGAATGGAAATGGGCTGAGTACCTAGAGTCAAATTAATACAAAATCGATATCCCTATCGGCCGGCATGCCCGGCAGATATGAGGGGAAAACCTCGGGGAATTCTCGAACAATAGGAACATAATCAATAGGAGGGACCTCTGTGCTGTAATCGCAAACATACGCCATATAAGATAAACACCCCTTCTCAACCATACGTCGAGCCTTCACATATGAAATGACACTGCGGGTGGTATAACCTGGGGTCCCTCTCCACTCCAAACGGGGCAAATCTGGTAAAGCTAGGGTCACGGTCTTGGTGTTGACAATCCAAAATGGTATGATATAGGGACAACCATTCCATCCCTAATATGACGTCGAAATCCACCATGTCTAAGAGCAATAAATCAATGCGGGAATGATAAACTTGACCGACCACAATAGAATTACCCACCGATGTAGACACATAAACAGGAATACTTAATACATCACTAGGCATGACCCGATACGGTGCAAGATAAGATGATACATACGAATACATAGACTCAGGGTCAAATAGCACTGAAGCATCTCTATCACAAATCAGAATAGTACCTGTAATGACTGCATCCGCCGACTCAGCCTCTGGCCTGGCTGGAAGAGTACGACATCGTGGCGGCTTGAGCTCCATCTCTAAGACCTCTACCTCCACCTCTAACACCCCTACCACCACCTCTAGATGGCTGGATAGGCTGTGGAACCTTTGGTGCCTGAATCCTAGTATGAGAACTTTGATGCTGAGAGCTGCTCGAAGCTCGAGGGAAAAATTTGACAATGTGCCTCGGGTCACCACAAGCATGGCAAGACCTCGACTGTTGTAGCTGAGCACCCCTCAACCTCAGGCAAGCCCTCCTGAGATGACCATACTTACCACACTCATAACATCTACGCGACTGCTGTAGCTACGGAAACCGAGGCTGACCCTGCCGATCTGAATGACCACCTGAAGTACCATGAGTGACCTGGGGAGTTGATTGAAAGGGCCTAGGAGGATGGCCTCTACCTCCAGACGAGGTACCACTGAATCTGCCTACATGACGGGGCCTCTTATCCGACCTATGACCGCCTCCCTATGGCAGGACCACCTCAACTCTACGGCCCACATTGGCCGCCTCCTAAAAAGTGACCTCACTCACGGCCCGAGCCACTATACCCGGCTGTCCTGCCACCGCTAGCTGAACCACTGGAACTTGAACCTGGGGAGCTTCCTGCTCTGGAGTACATGTAACAGGAGTCTGAACCCCTCCTCCAGCCTGGGTAGTGGCTGGGGCTACTAGAAGTAAACCCGCTCGAATGACACTCTAAGCTTACCAATCTGACAAAAGCATCCTCAAGAATTGGGGTGGCTATGAACCCCTCAAGGACCTGAGCTGGGCCCACCGGAGCTGCTGAGGCTGGAACCGCCTCCTCATAATCAACCTGAGGCTTCACCTCTGGGGCCACTGCTCGGAGCTGTGCTCTGTCCCTACCTCAGCCTCTAGCACAGCCTTGACCTCTAGAACAGCCTCGACCTCGCCCTCTGCCCCTCGTAGGAACTGTTGTTGGGGGCTCGGGCTACTGCACGGTGGAAGAGGAAGCACGTGTTCTCACTATCTGCAAAGGAATAGAGTAGAAAGACAAGCAGTATTTGAGAAATAGAATTGCACGACGAGAAAGAACAAAAGTGAAATTTTCCTAACTCTGTAACCTCTGGGGGATAAAAACAGACGTCTCCGTACCGATCCCTCAGAATCTACTAAGTTTTTCCGTGAGTTTTGAGACCTATGTAACCTAGTGCTCTAATACCAACTTGTCACGATCCGGATTTCCAACCTTTGGGATTCGTGATGGCGCCTACTAATAGGAGCTAGGCAAGCCAACTTAATTTACTTATTTTAGCAATTATCGTCCATTTAGTGAAAACAAAACATAATATGATAAAGTAGAAGTCTCAAATATAATTAACTGGAAGAAATTCGGAAGTTTAACAAAATCCTCTACCCAAGACTGGTGTCACACTACTCACGAACATCTATAGAACACTAAATACAAGGTTTGAATCAAACATAAAACTGTCTGCTTCGGTACAAATGATAACAAACTAAATAAAATAGAAAGGGACTCCGGGCCTGCAGACACCAGTAGGGCTACCTCGAATGTCCCTGGACTGAAAGCTCTCTCCCAGAATGCTACCGCTACTCAAATGCTACTCCAACACCTGGATTTGTGCAAAAAGATGCACAGAGTGTAGCATCAGCACAACCGACCCCATGTGCTCGTAAGTGCCTGGCCTAACCCCGGCGAAGTAGTGACGAGGCTATGATAAGACTCCAGACAAACCTGTGCAGATATATATATATATATATATACACACACACAAACACAACGAAATAATAGCGGAAAATAAACAATTAAAGCTGGAAGGGGGAACATGCTTATGGGGTAGCAAATAAAACGGAATATCAGGAATAACAAAAGAAACAACATTTGATTTCTTCTAACACAGAATAAGGTAAAACAAACCACTTTCACTTGTTTCAATTTCCTCTCGTTGCAGGCATGCAACTCGATCCCATTCTCAAAATATCACGTGGTAGGCGTACCACTCGATCCCATTTCATAATATCACGTGGTAGGCATACCACTCGATCCCATTTCATAATATCACGTGGTAGGCATACCACTCGATCCCATTTCATAATATCACGTGGTAGGCATACCACGCGATCCCATTTCATAATATCACGTGGTAGGCGTACCACTCGATCCAATTTCAGTATATAATGTGTTGTAGGCATACCACTCGATCCCATTTCAGTATATAATATATGGTAGGCGTACCATTCGCTCCCATTTCAATATATCATGTGTGGTAGGTGTACCACTCGCTCAAATTTTAGTATATACTGTGTGGTAGGCGTACCACTCGCTCCCATTTTAATATGTAATGTGTGGTAGGGGTACCACTCACTCCCATTTCTTTCAACACAATACACAATATAGTCACAACAAGGGAGAGAAAGATGTTATAATAAACTATCCCAACAAGGGAACAAGATAATATAATAAACTATCCCGGCAAGGGAACCAGATAATATAATAAACTATCTCGGCAAGGGAGATCCAGCTATAACCAAACTTATTCAATTTCTACTTAATACAATTAAATCAATACTCCTACTTAACACAATTTAATCAATACTGAGTCGCAACAATTACTGGCTCAGTGTTGAAGATTTCTAACCAAGTCGTCATAAACAACAATTAAGAATTCGATAATTTAGCAATTTAGGACTCACGGTCATGCTCGACACCAGTGTATAGATACTCGTCACCATGCCTATACACCGTACTCGACAAATAACAATTAGAAAATAAGGCTCTATTCTTATTCCCTCAAGCCAAGGTTAGACCAAACACTTACCTGAACTTCCACGGATAAATCAATCCACAACGACCGCTTTCCCTCTCGAATTCGGCTCCAACTTAATCAAATCTATGAAATAGCGATTTTATAACTTCAATAATAGCTAAACAAATCAAACCCAATGCCTAAATATAGATTCCCCACCTTTCTTCCAAAAATTCCAATAATCGACCCCAGGCCCGCTTGGTCAGAACATGAGGTTCGAACCAAATTCACATCACCCATTCCCCCATGAGCCCGAATATACAATTTGTTTTCAAATTCGACCCCAAAATGAGGTTTATATCAAAAAAATTGGAAAGTCCTAATTCTACCCATTTCCCCAATTTCCACCCTAATCCATGTGATTTAAGGTTAGGAATTCACTAATTAATGAAAGAAAATGAAGGAAATATGTGGTAAATTACTAACCCAAATGGTCTTGAAGAATGGGGGCTTCAATAGACTCCTAGAGCTTGGGGAAGAAGAGAGCTCGTGAAAATTTTGTACTAAACCTGTATGTACTGTTTCTGAAAGCTTAAAAAAATCACTGGGCAAAAATGCCTTATGCGTTTGCGACAGGGAGGTTGCGTTCGCGAAGAAGGGGGAGCTGGAAAGCATCGCGTTCGAGAGAGGGGGATGCGAACGCATAGGGTAAAGTACTGGGGCCTCAGGTTTTGGCCTATTCGAACGTGTTGTTGGACGCACGAACGCAATGAAGGGATTAGCAATGCGTTCGCGAAGGTTGGATGCGAACGCGAAGATGAAAGGTACCGGGGTCCTGAGTTTGGCTTACGTGATTGCGGTGATAGGGAGGCGAACGCGGAGAAGGGGGGACTCAGAACTATGCGAACGCGAAGAAGAAATGCATTGTTCACTTGCTGCAATTTTTATGCATTTTTCTAAGTTTCTAAACCATCCCGAACACCTACGAAAACACTCCCGAGCCCTCGAGGCTCCTAACTACTCACACACATGAACTCAACCACATCATACGAACTTAACCGTGCGATCAAATCACCAAAATAACATAAAAACGAGGAATCAAACATCAAAATCATTACTTTTTCATCAAACTTCATAAACTTTTACTTTTAGATATTTAGGTCCGAAACACATCAAATGACGTCCGATTTCAACCAAATTTCACAAGAAGCGCTTAAACCACGTATAAGACCTCTACCGAGCGCCGGAACAAAAATTCGGGCCTGATACCATCACTTTCTAATCCATTTTCATTTCAAATTTTCATATAAATTTCAGAAAAATAGTTTCTTTTAAAAATTTATTTCTCGGGCACGGGACCTCGAATTTCGATTTCGGGCATACGCACGTGTCCAATATTTTTCTACGGACCCTTCGGGACCTTCCAATCACGAGTCCGAGTCCGGGTCCGTTTATCCAAAATATTGATCAAAGTCAACTTTAATCATATTAATGTCACACCTCCTTTTTACCTACACCCGCGAGTGATGTAAATGAGTTTTTCCAATAAAATGACAATCGAAACAGGATTTGTTTATTATGTTTCAGAGTCGCCGCTTGGGAGATTTGTGGTGTCCCAAGTCACCGGTTGAATCCCGAATCGAGGAAAATAATGACTCTGTTTAATAGTCCGCAAACCAGAAATCCAAGTAAGGGATTCTATTAACCCGGGAGAAGATGTTAGGCATTCCCGGGTTCCGTGGTTCTAGCACGGTCGCTCAACTGTCATATTCGGCTTAAATTACCCGATTTTAAACAATTACGAACCTATGTGCAAATTTTACTTTTAACCTCTTTTATTATTATTATTATTTTTAAAGATAATTGCAACGTTGTGAAAACGCATCTCGAGTCACATCACATAAATGCACCCGCAATTTTTGACTCATTTCGACTTCGTTGGGATTTGGATTTGGGTCACATAAATGTGCACCCGAGTTTAGGAAGGTAAAATTACTAAAAAAGTGTGCCTAAAGCGACTGACGTGTTCTTATCTTCATGGAAGGCCGTGAAATTCGCTAAACGGCACGTCCCGAAGTCTAAAATATTTTTAATAGTTAAGAGGCCCATGCAATGTATGGTTTTTATTTGGCACGGCACACCTCATTTATATTTAAGGCTAACCTAAAAGAGGCTACGGTTCTCTATTAAGGGATTGTCTCTAAAAGGGCCTTAGTTAACCGGCCCAAAGCTTATATCTAAACTAAATCCACAATTTAAAAGAACAAGAGTCCTTAGTATATTTGCTTCAAATCTGGCCCAATAGAAGAAAGGCCAGAACTACCATTTCAGGGATGGCCATTTAGCCTTGGGCCTCAATGTAGTCCCAATATGGAAAACACATAAAACATAACTAGGCCAAGCATCCTACACGTTAGAAATCAATTTCAGATTCGTTCAATTCACCCACATCAATTCACTTATGACATTTTGTATTCTGATCAGGTCTAAACTAATGAAACCCTACAAATAATTAGTGAGCTCCAACGATTAAACTAGCGTAGTCAAAGCTTACTGAGAAATAAACACGAAACCTACTGTATTGGCATGCTACTTTGAATTCAAAAGCAAAAATGCTGGAGTTAAAACTGATTTAGAGAACCATTTACATATTTGGTTAAATTTAAGGTTCATGCTCATTTTTAGTCCGATTTTTAACCAATGCTCAATTTAACACACTACGAAAATTGAAATTTGAATACAGAAATACGGTTCACACAGTCCGATTAATACAAGTTTAAAAATGTTCAAATTATTCAAATCTCAACTACTGCTACTACGTATCTAACATTCAAACTATCACGCCTACAAGTGAACTGACACCAAGTTAACATGAGCCTTATATCATTTCTTCAATAATCCAAACACATTGACTGACTCAGTCCTTCAGACATCAGTTGAAGCTGGAAAATTACTTGGAATTCGAACAAAATAGGAAGAAAGGGAAATCAGCAGCAATGGTCAGCGAGTTTAAACAACAGCTCAAAACCAGATTTACAGTCCAATACACAGCGTCGAACAACCCACAAATGATCATAGAAATTTTAAACCAGCAGACACACAAATAGATCTAATTGAACCCAAAACCAAACTCAAAATTAACCTAGGGATTTCTGAATTTCAGCAACCAATCACCAAAGATTTTCAAGTTAGTTTTTACCTTATATATACTAGAAATTCAAACTAAACTAATCTGAGAAAAGCTTTAATGAAACCGTATTTGTTTTTTGGATTTTTGAAGGTTTTTTTTTTTGTTTTTTGTTTTTTTGTTTTTTGAAGATTTTGGAATTTGAAATTCAAGTTTCAGATTGAAACTTGTTGAATAATTTTTTTGGGGGAATTTTTAGAGACTCCAAACCTTTTTCTCTTTAAAGTCTGAATGTCTATGAGTGTGTATCCCCAGTCCCCCTAAGGTTTGATCATCAAGCTGTATTTATATCCCCAAACCCCAAACCTTTCTAGCTCGTAAGAGCACTTAACCAATTTAGAAAGTGTTTACCCCCATGTTATTCTCTGGTTTTCCCACTATTCTCTGTCTATTAACCTTTTCAGTTCCACTTAGGATTGTCTCCAATCAGTTCATTATCAGCCTATTTATTAACTACTAATGGTTCAAATCCAACTTAACCCCTGAATTACCGCTGAAATCCCCTGTGAATTACTTTTAAATTTAACTGCAACCGGACTAACTGACATGGGTCAAATTGACCCACGAAACCAAACCCAAACCTTTAGGAAAGGCCTGGGTCAAATTGAACCAAAGAACCCAGTCCCAAACCCTGGCAGACCCTGGGTCCAATTGATTCAAACTGAAAGGGTCCGCATGACCCATTCCAATCTGGCTAAATTATTAAGCTATACGACCTATTTTAACTAAACTAAATGACCACCACCAAACAAGGATAATCAGAAACTGAACATTCCTATTGACTCGAACCAACCAATCTAAAAAAATATTATGAAATAGAAACTGGAAAATTATGACTTCAAATAGAAAAATGACAGCACTCAATTAATCTAAAACTTGACTCAAACATTGATTCAACTAACCAAACAGAAGAAAAAAGACAAAGCAGAAGTCATGCATATGAACACACGAAACGAATATATAGGAACAGAAAGGTAAGATAAAAGAAGGGAAATGAAATGGAAGAAAAAAAAACTCACCATTTTTGACTCAGACTGGACTGGAAAAAACAAGTGAATAACATTATTAAGTGACAAAATCGGCTCTAAAATTGGCATAATCGCCATCAATCTTGAACTTAGGTCTATCATCTTAGGACTTGGATTGGGGATTTTAAGATTTGAAGAGTTTAAAAGTGATTCGAGGGAAAATTCTTGGAAATTATAGAAGAGGGAGGGGAAAGGATCCTAGGGTGTTAATTTGGGGGAATTTGGAGGTGGTGGCGGCTAGGGTTCGACTCTTCGAATCAATATTCGAACAGTTCCAGAGGTGTTTCGAAGAATCAGAGTAAGGATTTGGGAAAAGAAGGCTGTGACGATTTTGAGGTGTAATTCTGGCGGCCATTGGAACTGGCACCGCCACCGGAGAAGGGGAGGGTTTGGGGGTGGTGGGTCGCTAGGCTTTGGGGTGAGGAAGACGATGAACTGAGTGAGGGGGTTGGTCGGTTGGCCTTGGGTATATTAAACCTGATTACTGATTTTGGACCGTCCGGTCTCATGAGATTGACGATGCAGATCAATAGGGGGGAAAGAACGACATTATTTTATTTAGCACGGGGCTGGGTCGGTTTGGGTGTAAGACGGGTCGGGCAATGGGTGAAGCTCTTTGACCATTGGATCAACTGACATCAAACGGTGTCGTTTGATCAGTCGTGGAGACGGACCGGGTACCATACCTTATTGGTCCTGCTTTGAACGGGTATTGGGCATAATTAATTGGGTCAGGTGAATTTGGCCCAATTTCCCTTCCTTTCTCTTTTTTTTGGATTTTCTTTTACTCCTATATTATTTTCGAAATTAACCAAAAATTATAACTTAAATTAATAAAAACCAAAATTGACTTAAAAAAGACTAATCAACTTTAAACAATATTTATCACAAGTAATTAAATACTAAAAAATCACACAATTCGACATTAAGTACTGAAAAATGCAAAAATACATTTTTTATGATTTTCATTCTTTTTGTAAAATAATTAACTATTTATTAATTCAAAAATATTGATTTTAAACTGTAAACACGATTGCAACATATTTCTTTGTGTTTTTCTATTAATTTAAACAACAAACACGCACACACAAGTGCTAATAATTACTAAAAATATCACGAAAAAATCACAAAATTTGCACACAATAAAACAAACATTTTTGTTTTGATTTTGTGGGAGTAATTCATGTGAGCCAAAAATCACGTGCTCACAGCTGCCACTCTTTGCTCGTGAACACGAATAGTTTTCGTGCAAAGACAAAGTGAGCGGATTCGAGCGATTTTGGCCCGTTTGAACACTCCGTGTGAAGCATTTTTTGAAAGATTTGACCAAACCTTTGCTTCAAAGGTCTCCTACATATCCTTGGCTAAAAAGGAATCAGGTCAATGTAGTTCGGGATGTTTTGGTAGCTGGGACTACCATGAAGCTGTGATTTACTGTTACTGATGCTGCTGCTGCTATTGCTTACTGACCTTTTTATTACATCATGCTAAAAGAAAAATAAGAAGCTAGACTAAACTATAGTCTATGACTTACAAAATCCTATCTAGACCTTCAAACTTGCTCTTGTGTTTCATGCTGCCTCGTTGTCTTGTATTCTCTTGTAGCAATTCCTTTGTTGCTGCCTTGCTTCGATTTCTTTTCTTGAATTGTATTCCTCCGCTCTCCAGAAGGGTTCTTGACTTCACAACTTTAACAATTACACCTATGTTTTCCAGGCGGGCTCCTGACTTCACAACTTTAAAAATTACACCTCTGTTCTCCAGGCGGGCTCCTGATTTCAAAACATTAACCATTTCACCTCTGTACTCCAGGTGGACTCCTGACTTCAACAACTTAACAATTACACCTCTGTTCTCCAGGCGGGCTCTTGACTTCGAGACATTTAAAATTTACACCTCTGGTCTCAAGGTGGGCTCCTGACTTCACAACTTCAAAATTGCACCTCTGTTCTCCAGGCGGGCTCCTGACTTCAATACTTCAAAAATTACACCTTTGTTCTCCAGGCGGGCTCCTAGCTTCAAGTTTTACAAATTACACCTGTATTCTCCAGGCGAGTTCCTGACTTCACTACTTCAAATATTACACCTCTGTTCTCCAGGCGGGCTCCTGACTTCACAACTGTAACAATTAAACCTCTGTTCTCCAGGCGGGCTCCTGACTTCAAAACTTTAAAAATTACACCTCTGTTCTCCAAGCGGGCTCCTGACTTCAAAACTTTTACAATTACACCTATGTTGTCCAGGTGGGCTCCTAACTTCAAAACTTTAAAAATTACACCTCTATTCTCTAGGTGGGCTCCTGACTTCAAAAACTTAACAACTACACCTCTGTTCTCTAGGCGGGCTCCTGACTTCAACACCGTAAAAAATTACACCTATGTTCTACAGGCGGGCTCCTAACTTCAAAACTTTAAAAATTACACCTCTGTTCTCCAGGCGGGCTCCTGACTTCAAAAACTTAACAACTACACCTCTATTCTCTAGGCGGGCTCCTGACTTCAACACCGTAAAAAATTACACCTATGTTCTACAGGCGGGCTCCTGACTTCAAAACTTTAAAAATTACACCTCTGTTCTCCAGGCGGGCTCCTGACTTCACAACTTTAATAATTTACACCTTTGTTCTCTAGGAGGGCTCCTGACTTCACAATTTTAACAATTATACCTCTGTTCTCCAGGCAGGCTCCTGACTTCACAATTTTAACAATTACACCTCTGTTCTCCAGGCGGGCTCCTGACTTCAAAACTTTTACAATTAAACCTTTGTTCTCCAGGCGGGCTCCTGACTTCAAACTTTTACAATTACACCTCTGTTCTCCAGGTGGGCTCCTGACTCCAACACTTTTACAATTAAACCTCGGTTCTCCAAGCGGGCCCCTGACTTGAATACTTTAAAATTTACACCTTTGTTCTCCAGGCGGGCTCCTCACTTCAAAACTTTTACAATTACACCTCTATTCTCTAGGCGGGCTCCTGACTCCAACACTTTTACAATTACTCCTCTGTTCTCCAGGCGGGCACCTGACTTCAAAACATTAAAAATTACACCTCTGTTCTCCAGGCGGGCTCCTGACCTTACAATTTTATCAATTACATCTCTGTTCTCCAGGCGGGCTCCTGACTTCAAAACTCTCAAACTGTCTTCTTTGACAATGTTTTCCCTCACATTTTGAACCATTTTTCCTTGATACTTGAATTGTCTTCCTTCGAAACTGCTTCCCCTTAAAACTTAAGTTGACTTGCTCCCCCTTGAAACTTAAGTTGTTTTCCTTCAAAACTGATTTTTCTTAAAACTTTAGTTGTCTTCCCTGTTCTGTTTGGTGCTTGACTTTCCTTATGCTGGATTTCTCCGAAACCAGCCGAGATTTTCTGCCCCTATTTTAATCACAGAAAATCTCGTCAGTTTAAAATGTGTTGGTTGGTTGTGATACTCTTGCTGGGTATGGTTTTTTCTTCGATCCTTTCTATGCTCTGCTTCATCCGACTGTCTTGAGCTTGGTTGAAAACTTCCGACCTTCTGACTACTCCTTAGTTACAAACTTCCCAACTATTATTTCTAGTATGCTTATCCGACCCCATATATTTCCCATACCACTGATTTCTACTCGAAGATCTTGCCTGTTCATTGACTAACCACTTTCTCTGTCATCCGTATCCCTGAAATGTCGTTTCTTTGTTTGGACCTAATGTCCTCTGTTTGTTGCATTGCTCATTGAACCGGCCTCTTCCCGTCCTTTGTGTCTCACATGAACCCCAAAACACGTCCATTTTTCCTTCTCTGTGTGTACGTTTCTCTTTTTTCGCGAAAAATTTTCTCAGCTATCAACAACACTTCCTGTCCCTATTTCAAACACAAAGAAAAGGTCGGTAAGTTTAAAGTGTGGTGATTGGATGTGATATTTCGGGGATGGTTTTTTCCCTTCTCTCCTTTCCATACTTGGTTTTGTCCGACTGCCTTGACCTCGGTCGAGAATTTCCAACCCTCTAACTAACCCTTATCCACAAACTTCCAAATTGTTGCTAGCCTTTCTTATCTGATCCCATTCCCTTCACGGAATCTTAGACCATTCATCATTTGGATTTTCAATGATGCCTTTCATGTCTCATCATATCATCGTCGACTGTCCTAGCGTCACTTTTCCTTACACTATGTTGGAAACATGTAGTAAGCTTTGAAATTCCTTCTTATTTCTTAGAATCAATTTATTATTGTAAGAGCCTTAGCCAAAAAAAAGAATGCGATGATTTCGAAAGATAATAATAAAAAAGAAAATCTTCATTTAGAAGACCGTTTGAGAAGAGAAAAGGGACTTATCTGAATGGGATAACCGATCCCAATGACCATATTGTGCATTTCGGATTAATCAACCCAGTCTATTCAGTCCGATTGATTTCCATTTGTCTCGCTCTTGCCTAAAAATTCTCACGATCCAATTCTATCTTTGTTCTGGTTGATGCCTTGACGGATTTCTGCCATCAACCCTAACTTGTTCGTTCCTTTCTCAGTTCTTTGTCGCCTTATGGTGCCTGTGAAGGTTTTCACCAATAAGACTCTCTCATTTTTTGGACTTCTCTCAACTTACATCGCCTTATAGTGCGCTTGCGGGTTTTCACCAACAAAACTCTCTCATTTTTTGATTTCTCTCAACTTACATCGCCTTTCAGTGCCCTTGCGGGTTTTCATTAACAAGAATCTCTCCTTTTTAGATTTCTCTCAACTTACATCACCTTACAGTGGCCTTGCGGGTTTTCACTAAATAAGACTCTCTCATTTTTCATTCTTCTTGCTTAAAATCGGAGTATTGCCCTTGATATGCACTATCTATACTTGCTTGACTTGGCACCCTCTCGAAGACTGATCGGGAGGTCCTTCTTTGGATGTTAATATGGGTTCTTGGATATTTTTGGAAAGAAAAGGTTATCGAAAAGATCAAACCAAGTCCAACGGGTTAGAATTACAACTTTTGGAAACAACTTTCTCATTTCAAACATAACTTCTACCCCAGTTTCTTGTTTGGGGGACCTTTTGAGTTTTACTTCCCTATGACCGAGCCATGAAGCTGCCTACATATCCTTAAGAGGAATCAGGTCAAACGTAGTTCACCCGAATTCCTTGTTGTTACCATTTTTCTTTTCATTTATTTTTTCTTTTCTATTTTCCTTTTGTTTACATTTTTTTTCTTTCTTCCCTTTTCCTTTCTTCTTGGTCAATGATTCCAAAAGAGGGTACGAAATAAAATAAATAAGGCTCAAAAGGGTGAACAAAGGGTAAAGTGTTTGGAAAGCAGAACAAATCGCCTTTGTCATTTCAACCTTCGAGATAATGCCAAGTACAAACAATCAATGATTTAAAGAATCATACATAAGATCTCTTGACTGCATCGGAATTGATAGCCATATCTATGCATTTTCCTTCAATATCTGTCAAACATAAAGCGCCATTAGAAAATACTCTGGTCACAATGAACGGTCCTTGCCAATTCAGGGCGAACTTGCCCTTTGCTTCAGCCTGATGTGGAAAGATCCGTTTCAACACTTGCTGCCCCACTTCAAACCTCCTGGGACGCACCTTCTTGTTATACGCTCTTACCATCCTCTTTTGATATAATTGGCCATGACATACTGCTGCCAATCTTTTTTCATCAATTAAACTCAACTGCTTCAAATGGGTTTTGACCCACTCATCATCATCAATCTCAGACTCGGCGACAATCTGAAGAGACGGGATTTCGGCTTCTGCCGGGATCACTGCTTCAGTGACATATACCAATAAGTAAGGAGTTGCACCTACTGAAGTATGAATAGTAGTGCGATAACCCAATAACGCAAATGGTAACTTCTCATGCCATTGCCTGGAACTTTCTACCATTTTCCTCAGTATTTTCTTTATGTTCTTGTTGGCTGCTTCAACTGCTCCATTCGCCTTAGGTCGATATAGGGTGGAATTGCGATGTGTAACCTTAAACTGCTGACATACTTATTTCATAAAATTGTTGTTAAGATTAGCACCATTATCCGTGATGATTACCTTTGGTATTCCAACCCGGCAGATGATATTTGAATGCATAAAATCAACCACTGCTTTCTTGGTTACAGACTTGAAAGTTTTAGCCTTAACCCATTTGGTAAAATAACCAATGGCTACCAGAATGAACCTGTGTCTATTGGATGCTGCTGGATCAATGGGCCCAATGACATCCATGCTCCAAGCAATGAAGGGCCATGGTGCCGACATTGAGTGCAATTTCGATGGTGGAAAATGAATCAAATCCCCGTGTATCTGACATTGGTGACATTTGCGCACGAAGTTAATACAATTCGCTCCATGGTGAGCCAATAATACCCTGCCCGAAGGATCTTCTTCGCCAATACATATCTGCTCATTTGCGGTCCGCAAACTCCAGAATGTATTTTAGACATGACAGTCATGGCTTCTTTAGCATCTATGCATCTCAATAAACCAAGGTCCGGTATTCTTTTATACAAAATCCCTCCACTAAGGAGAAATACACTCGCCAACCGCCGGATTGTTCTCTTCTAATCCCCCATGGCTTGCACCGGATATATCCCCATTCTGATGTATTCCTTGATGTCATGGAACCATGGTTCGCCATCGAGCACTTCCTCTATCACATTACAATAAGCGTGCTGATTGCGGACCTGAATATGTAACGGGTCAACGTAAGCTTTGTCCGGATGATGTAGCATTGAGGCTAAGGTAGCCAAAGCATCGGCAACCTCATTATGAACCCTTGGAATATGCCTGAATTCCACTTATCGAAACCGGTGACAATGATCATGCAAACATTGTCGGTAAGGTATGAGTTTCAAATCCCGTGTTTCCCATTCTCCTTGAATTTGATGCACCAGGAGGTCTGAGTCTTCCAAGACCAAAACTTCCTGAACATCCATGTCTATAGCTAACCTTAAAGCCAAAATGCACGCCTCTTACTCAGCCATGTTGTTGGTTCAATAGAACCGAAGCTGGGCCGTAACAGGATAGCGATTTCCTGTTTCAGAAATAAGCACAGCCCCTATTCCAACTCCTTTCATGTTTGTAGCCCCATCAAAGTACATTTTCCAGCCTTGTTTTTCAATTAGTTCCAGCTCATTAATATGCATCGTCTCTTCATCAGGAAAATAAGTTTTCAACAGCTCATATTCTTCATCGACCGGGTTCTCGGCAAAGTGATCAGCCAACACTTGTGCTTTCATTGTAGTCCTTTTCACATACACAATGTCAAACTCCATGAGTAAAATTTGCCACTTTGCAAGTCTCTCTGTGGGCATAGGCTTTTGAAATATATACTTCAACGGATCCAAGCGGGAAATGGGGTAAATAGTGTAAGATGACAAATAATGTTTCAATTTTTGAGCTACTCAAGTTAGGGCACAACATGTCTTCTCAAGGTGAGTGTACTTAACCTCATAGGCCGTGAACTTCTCAAGATGGCTTGTTCTTTACCACCAGTGACGTCATGCTGCCCCAGTACACAACAAAATGAATTTTCCAAAACCGTCAAATAAAGAATCAAAGGTATTCCTAGTTCAGGTGGGACCAACACAGGTGGATTTAGCAAATACCCCTTTATCTTATCAAATGCCTCATGACATTGTTCGGTCCATTTGACCACGGCATCCTTCTTCAATAACCTAAAAATAGGTTCACAAGTTGATGTGAGCTGAGCAATAAACCTGCTGATGCAGTTCAACCTTCCCAAAAGACTCATCACTTTGGTCTTGTTTTTCGGAGGCAACAATTCTTGGATGGCCTTGATCTTTGACGGATCCAACTCAATGCCTCGCCGACTGACTATAAATCCCAACAGCTTTTTGGACGGAACGCCAAATGCACACTTGGTAGGGTTAAGTTTAATGTCGTACCTGCGAAGCCTCTGAAAGAACTTCCTCAAATTTCCGACGTGGTCGGCCTGCTACTTTGACTTGATGATTACCTCATCCACGTACACCTCAATCTCTTTGTGAATCATATTATGGAATACAGTGGTCATTGCTCGCATGTATGTTGCCCCAGTGTTCTTCAGACCAAAAGGGCATTACTCTGTAGCAATAAGTCCCCCCACAGCGTGATGAATGCCGTCTTCTCTGTATCTTCTTCATCCATCAGAATCTGATTATACCCAACATAACAATCCATGAAAGATCCAATCTCATGCCTCGCACAATTATCAATCAGGATGTGGATGTTGGGTAATGGGAAGTTATCATTTGGACTTGCTTTGTTCAGATTGTAGTAATCAACGAATACTCTGATCTTGCCATCCTTCTTTGGTATTGGCACTACATTGGCCAACCATTTAGGATATCGAGTGACTCGAATAACCTTCGCATCCAGCTGCTTGGTTATATCTTCCTTAATCTTCACTCATGTAAGTTTTGAATTTTATCAATTTTTGCTTGACAGGAGGAAATGTCGGATCAATGGGCAATTTGTGAACTACTAGGTCAGTGCTTAAACCTGGCATGTCATCATATGACCATGCAAACACATCTTTGTATTCCATAAACATTTCGATTAATTCTTTCCGAGTTTTGGGTTTGAGATGGATGCTTATTTTAGTCTCTCTGATGTTACCCGCGTCCCCTAAATTGATGGCTTCGGTATCGTTCAGATTGGGCTTAGGTTTTTCCTCAAAATGACTTAATTCTTTACTAATCTCCTCAAGAGCCTCATCTTCATCAAATTCTGACTCGTAATCCCACTCAACCTCTTGAACTATTATCTCAGATTGATTTCTTATACTGGGTTGAGGATTTCTCATGCACATCATATCATTAGAACCGACATAAATGGAACTATAAAGAAAAGGAAGAAAACAAAATATAAAATTTATCCGGAGTGAAAAATGGGAAGAAATTGCATTTCATTAAAAAATGGAAGATAACAAGGTTTGCACACTTAAAAACAAACTGAAATTCGGATTACAACCCTGAAATAATCCATACAAACTTAAAGAAAAATCAAAGCAGACTACCAAGGCTCCTTCCAGGTAGGGAGAGGAGTAGCCTTCCAATTATTAATCTTCTCTTTTGGCCCGACAAACTATATTTTTGCGTGGCTAGGACCCTCGCCGAGTTCTAACATGTTCACCTCGCTGAACAACTGCTCAAATCTTTCTATCAACTCCTTATTAGGGATAACCTTATCCTTGGGAATCGCCGTCGCTGGTCATTTTCTGGTACCTGCCTTGACAAATAACCTGGAGAGATGTTGAACCGGTTTTGGAAGGATCCATGCCCTCTGTTTCAGCTTCTTTGCTCTTCTTATGTCTGCGGGTGTGGGTTGGAATCCTAGACCAAAAGTTCCCGCATTTTCAGGGAGGAACATTGGTTGTACGATGCATTGCAAAGCAGATCCCAGACCTTTCCTTGGTACAAACCCATTCTTCAGCATTTCGTATGCTACGATGACCGATGCAGTTGTTACCTTCGTGTTAAGGATACACTTCCCCTTTTGCACTTTCTCGACTGTCATTGTGTCTGAAACTTGATAGACCCAGGGCCCCTTGTCATCTTCCATTTCTATAAGTGGCACAATGGTGTCACTGTGTGCGCACAGATTGTCTTCTCCATACACCACTATCTCCTGCGTGTCCCATTCGAACTTGATCATCTGGTGAAGAGTTGACGGTACCGCTTTAGCGGCGTGGATCCATGGTCGACCCAAAAGCAGATTGTATGAGACAGCTATATCCAGTACTTGGAATTCCATTGTGAACTCCACTGGTCCTATCGTCAATTCCAGCACTATGTTCTCGACTGAGTCTTTACCCTCATCGTCGAATCCTCGCACGCAGATATTGTTCTTGTGGATCCTCCCATTCTCTACTTTTAGTTTGGTCAGAGTGGAAAGAGGACAGATGTTTGCACTCGAACCATTGTCGACCAATACACGGGTGACCACAAAGCTCTCACATTTTACTGCCAGATAAAAGGCCCTGTTGTGTTCCGTGCCTTTTACGGGAAATTCATCATCTGAGAATGTGACCCTGTTCACTTGGAATATTTTGTTGGCTATTTTCTCTAAGTGATTCACAGTGATTTTGTCAGGGACATATGCCTCATTCAAGATTTTCATTAATGCTTGGCAATGTTCGTCCGAGTGAATCAACAATAAAAGCAAGGAAATCTGTGCCGGTGTCTTCTTTAATTGTTCCACAATGGAATAGTCCTGCATCTTCATCTTTTTTAGAAACTCTTCCACTTCCTCTTCGTTCACGGGTTTCTTTGTTGAAGTTAAATTATCCTTGGCTTTCCTCAAATCTGCGGGAGCAAAACATCTTCCCGACCAAGTCAGCCCTTGGGCCTCACAGACCTCCTCCTTGACCTCCTTTCCTTTATACATCACTGCCACCCATCTGTAGTTCCACGGAACAGCCTTGCTACTGATTATCGGCAATTGGGTTACCGGCTTGATGATAACTTGATCGACACGGGTCCTTTCCACAGTTATGATGGGTCTGCTGACTGCTCCTGGCACAATCACCTTTACTTTCTCTTGTCTTGTTGCGATATGGCTTGGAGACCCCTCATTCACTACCGCATATAGCCCAACACTCTTTTCAATCAACTCGAGCACTGACCCTTCCCTTGTTGTTTGTTCAATTGTCTTTGTATCACTGGACCGAATTATCATTGCGGTCTGTGATGGCTTCTTCGGCTCTCCCCCTTTATACATAATTTCGATCATGTTCGTCTCTGGGTAGGCTAGCATTGGATTCCTGTTGATGTTAGGTACCTTAGGAGCTTGCACTTCAATTATGTTAGTGTCAATGAGCTCTTGTATTGCACACTTCAAGTGCCAACACTTCTCGGTGTCATGCCCCGGGGTACCCGAACAATACTCGCAACTGACCGAGTAACCAAGGTTTATTGCAGGTGGATTTTGGCAGTTTAGATGGTATTGGCTTTAGCATATTCAGTTGTCTGAGCCTATGGAACAAACTGGCATAAGATTCTCCCAATGGAGTGAATGTTTTCTTCTTTTGTGCCCTATCACTCCTGAATGCCGGATTAGGTTGGAAATTTTAACCGGGAGGGTTTCTATTCTGTGGAGCGGGAGCACGCCATTGGTTGTGAGGTGGAGGTTGGTTGTATGCTTGAGCATGGTGAACCGAAAAATGAGGTTCGGGATGCGGGTAGTAGTGTTGGGTGGGCTATATGGAGTTTGGGGGTAAGTCTGAGGGTAGGGTGGAGTTTGGTTATAGTGTGGTGAGGGGCCTCTAGGTCCGAACCAGGCTCTAGACTCAACCATTGCAACATCTTCTTTCTTCTTTTTCCCGAGCACACCCCCGGTGCCACTCTGGATAGCTTGAGTGGTTGCTTTGATTGCTGAGTAACTAAAGATCTTGTTGGACTTAAGTCCTTTCTCGATCATGCCGCCCATTTTCACAACCTCATTGAAAGACTTGCCAATCTCCGTTACCAAGTGATCAAAATAAGTCAGCTCCAATGCTTGCAAAAAGTAATCAACCATTTCTCCCTTTTTCATCGGAGGGTCGACCCTCGCAACTTGTTCCCTCCAACAGAAACCGTATTCCCTGAAACTCTCTCAGGGTTTTTTCTCCAGTTTTATCAATGACAGACAATCTGGAATGATTTGTAGATTGTACTGGAAGTGGCCGGCGAATGCTTGTGCCTAATAATCCCAGGTATAACACCTACCATGGCCCTGTCGCGTATACCATTCTAATGCAGACCCGCTCAAACTCTGGCGGAAGTACGCCATCAGTAACTGATCCTTTCCATCCGCCCCTCTCATTTTGCTGTAAAATCCTCGCAAATGTGTCACTGGATCACCATTCCTGTCATACAAAGCAGACTTAGGCATCTTGAATCTTGCTTGTAACTGAACATCGGGCAATAAACATAAATCCTTATACGCCACACTGACTTGGCCGTCCAAACCTTGCATATTCCTAAAAGATTGCTCCAGGCTTTTTACATTTCGAAATATTTCTTCCTGCTCCGGGTACTTGGTTTGCTTTTCAGGTTCTGCGGAGATACCAGGTTGAGGATGGTAAAAGTATGGTTCAGGTGCTTTGAAGGTGAGTTCGGGAGAGTAATATTGGTTATCATGTGCTTGGAACACAGGCTTACTGGAAGACCTGTGGAGTGGGGCTGGTGCAGGTGCCACAAAGACAGGGGTAATTGGTGGAGAGTATGGAACTGTTTTTGGGATTTGTGGTGTTTGCGAGGTGGTTCCCTGATGATGTTGAAAATTTGGGGATAAATCCGAAACAAGCTGTTCCAGGGACTAGGTGGGTATTGGGAGGAAAGCACGGTTAGCAGGATATGCTGGTGGTGGCTGACCCTTCGTCCAGGCCTGGTACATCTCAGCCATTTGTTGTTTCAATTTATACATCTCATATTTCATTGCTTGCACGTCTACCTCTTCTACCTAAGCGCTTCCTTTTCTATCGGGGCTAGATATGATTACTATATCAGTCCCTTCGATCTAGTTTGATAATGGTAATAGGCCAGTACGCTTTAGGTAAACTAACTACTTGAATTCTCTGGAAGAAGCAACAAACTTGTTAGTTTTTAGAGTTTGACATATATGCAATCGCACGTTGCGATGCAATGCACCTAGGAAGTTAACCATTTCTATCATGTATTTGCTTCCAGTTGCATGCGTCATTCTTCTTTTTAGTGTTGGTCGAATCTTGTATGGATTGTTTACGTATCATGTCCCCGCATAAATTAGACCGTGCGTAGTTCTGACCAATAAAAAATAAATGGCCACATATTTCCAAAAAATGACTGCTCTTATTATATCACTTGGAAGAAGTTACAAACTTTGAAAAGACAAACAAAGCAAACTTGAAGAGAATCCAACTTACAAACTTTAATGACGAAAATACAAACTTAAAACAAAAATTAAGAGTACATTAATGCCTTAAAATTTCCTGGAGCCCGCGAGGCGTCATTCGGCCTTGCCGCGGGCCTTTGTGCGAGATCCCTTTTGAGCCTATCCAGATCGCTCATTATTTGCTGGACGAATGTCATCACTGCCGCAAAAAAGGTGGTACGGGTCATGTTCTCGCACACTCGGCATTTTGCAATAATGTAATGTGTGATGTTTGCGACCTCTTCTCTAATCTTGTTCTTTTCCCACAACAACCGTCCTATATGTTGATCCCGGGTTTCCAGCACTTGAGAATTACGAAGGAGTTGGTCTTGAAACTTATGCATTTGTTCCTCCATCCGTGCCATCAGCTCGTAACAGCGTTTCCTATCTGCTCTATGATCTCTAGCTTGCCTAAATACCCTATTTTCGAGAGTGGCTATTGTTCCTTTCAGGATAGTGACGCTTCCCTTATAATCTCTCTTCATCCGCTGCATATAAAGTTCTCTCTCTTTCGCGCCCTTTGCCCATCTGGCCCGAATCCTTGCCAAGCTAGCTTCAGATCTGTCCAAGTCCTCCTGGCGTTCACGGGCTTTCCCTTTCAGTTCGTTTATGAGTTTCTGGTCAGCCTAGCTCCTTTATGGTTTCTTGACATTTATTCTTATTTTTCGGATCTGAGCCTTAAGGGCCTCATTTTCTTGTATTAGCTTCTTCTTTTCCCCCCTCCTTTGCAGTGGCTTGAACATCTTTTACAAATTGAAATTCCATGGCTTGCTTCTCTAATTGGCTTATTTTGGCCCTGTACTTATTTTCCTTAGCCAACCAATCCCACTGTTCCTGTGATGCTTCGACGAATTCCTGGATATGGGGCCTCTTGGCTGGCCTCTCAAACTCAATTTCTCTCCTATACCAAGCAAGGTATCCCGGCGACACTTCACCTTTGGACCGATCCTGTACACAAGTATTTGCTACTAAGTATAGACATTCATTCCAAATTTTGCGCACTGCTGCTTCATGGAATTGACCGTTAGGTCCGATCTCGACTACATGGCCACTGAGATCTTCATTCTTCGGGACTATTTGGCATCTCCCCAATTGCCTCAGAACTCGATACGGGGCATAGGGCTGAATACTCCTGAGTCCCATCAATAGGAAATAAGGTCCGGTGGTGGGCATATATATGATTTCATCCACATATAACCACCCAAATGTCCACTCTATTTGGCGTGCAGTGATGGAACGAAGGTATGCTACCCATTCTGCGATCCCCTCTGGTAATCTGATCCCTTCAACCCTCGTAGAAAATTCCTCTATGCATGTCTACTTTGACGACCCATAACTCAAAAATCGAGGACGACGACATAAGTGTTCGATCATCCATATCTGCAGCAGCATATTACAACCTTCAAAGAAGTCCCCTCCGGCTTTGCAGACAGTAAGAGCGCAGAAGATTTCGGCTAATATCATGGGTGCGAGGGTGCTGTTGGCCTGAGTAAGCAAAGTATTAACAACCCCAGTTACTCGTATGTCAATATTCCCGTCTTTTTTAGGTAACACCAGAAGTCCTAGAAAGGCCACCATAAATGCGAAACATCTATGTTCTTCCCACTTAAGACGGTTTCCTTTGCTACAAATTTTGTTTTTTGGCTTGTTGAACCTTCCTATATGACCATATCTGCTGTATATGAACGGCAATGTACAAAAACCAGTTGCCAGGTCCGGGTTATGTACTACCCTGCTTATTTTCAAGGAATCCGGGAAACTGTGTATGGTTACGGTCCTCGGAGCAATCAGGTATTGGTGTCTCAGAGGAACCTTGGGACCCCCGATGTATCCGAATATCTCTTCCAATGTTGGGGTAAGTTCAAAATCTGAGAAATGAAATACATTGTGAGCCGGGTCCCAGAATGTGACCAATGCCTTTATGATATCCCCAATCAGATTAATCTTCAGCAACCCCGTGAAACCTCCCAAGTATAATTTGACCGTGTCTTGCCCTGATCCGCCCAAATCATCCCACCACATGTGCATCTCCAAAGGGATCTTGTTCACAACTGTTATTGGTAAATTTTGCCTTGTGCTCATTCTGCACATTTATTAAGGTGATTAAGCAAAACAGTCATGGTTTTCTTCTATTTGACTCAAAAGATCAAAATTAACTCTTTTCATATTTTTATTTCCAAAACCAAAAGCCCAACTTTGCAGATACGGCCTTTCAGCACTCCCGAAGGAAGATTTTAAGGCTGTGCCCGCTAACTGGTCAAAAAATTGGAAAAGACCAAAGGTGTCTGTTTATGCAAAATCAGCCTTCCGGTACCCCTTTCGGGAACATTCGGCTATTTTTGACAAAATGACACTACCTTTCCTATTTGCAGTAAAAACAAAATTTTATTCATTTTGAGCAATTTTTGCAAAGAGGGAAGTTGGACCCGATGGGGTTGCCTGCGTATCCCACATTCTGTGAGAATCAAACTAGCGTAGTTCGGGCAAATAAAATAATCTATTTTTGAAAACCAGACTTTTTTTTTTCTTTTCAATGGAAAATAAAACAAACTAATTTTGAAAACAAACATATTTTTTAACTTTTTTTCTTTTTCCAAAAAAAAAATTCGACAAAGTTTCGATACTATTTGGACATTGGTTTTTTTAAAATAGGTAATTATCTCTCTTTAACCCTCATACCTCTGTTTCTTTTTTTTTCTTTTCCCTAAATAATCAAAAGTCGGTCAGTCCGAAGCAAATAAATGCACAAGCAGTATGTAAGATGCATCAGGATGGTCTGTTTTCAATTTTGGGTACACATTTCCTAGACAGACCCAACTCATATGTTGAGCCTCCAAAGTCAAATGCACATGAAGCAAACAAACGTTCCTACTAGGGATCCGACATGAGACTCAGTTATTCTAGGTTTAAGACCTGGGTATTTGTTCTAGACTGTGTACCCGAGTGGACAACTTGAGTCGAGGAGGGGGCTACATACCGGGGACCTGCAAGATCGTCCGGCTTAGTAACTTATCCGAGCCTCTTTCTTATTTAAAGGTATGACAGTAAGTCTCGACCAGCAAGCGCATGCCCCAAAGATAAGAAGAGAATGATTTCGTAACAGTTTATATCTACAGTTCAAATAATATCAAAGTGGTAAAAGCATCATTTTGCACATTAAGCCCAACATGTAATAAAAATCAGATATAAATAAGCCAAATACATCAATTATTCCAAGCCCGAATTCTTGAACCCAGAACCAGTAGTTCTGGGTTTCCAGTCCCCAGTGGAGTCGCCAGTGCTGTCACACCTCCTTTTTACCTACACCCGCAAGGGATGTAAAGGAGTTTTTTCAATTAAAGGACAATAGAAACATGATTTGTTTATTAAGATTCAGAGTCGCCACTTGGGAGATTTGTGGTGTCCCAAGTCACCGGTTGAATCCCGAATCGAGGAAAATATTGACTCTATTTAACAGTCCGCGAACCGAAAATCCGAGTAAGGGATTCTGTTAACCTGGGAGAAGGTGTTAGGCATTCCCATGTTCCGTGGTTCTAGCACGGTCGCTCAACTGCCATATTCGACTTAAATTACCTGATTTTAAACAATTACGAACCTATGTGCAAATTTTACTTTTAATCGCTTTTATTATTATTATTTTTAAAGACAATTACAATGTCGTAAAAACGCATCTCGAACCACGTCAGATAAATGCACCCGTGGTTTTTGACACATTTCGACTTCGTTGAGATTGGGATTTGTTTCAAATAAATGTGCACCCGTGTTTATGAAGGTAAAATTACTAAAAAAAAGCGTGCCTAAAGCGATTAACGTATTATTATCTTCGCGGGAGGCCGTGAAATTCGTTAAACGGCACGTTCTAAAGTCTAAAATATTTTTAATAGTTAAGAGGTCCATGCAATGTATGGTTTTTATTTGGCGCGGTGCACCTCATTTATATTTAAGGCTATCCTAAAAGAGGCTACGGTTCTCTATTAGGGGATTTTCTCTAAAAGGGCCTTAGTTAACATGCCCAAAGCTTATATATAAACTAAATCCACAATTTAAAAGAACATGAGTAGTTAGTATATTTGCTTCAAATCTGGCCCAATATTAGAAAGGCCAGAACTACCATTTCAGGGACGACCATTTAGTCTTGGGCCTCAATGCAAGCCTAATATGGAATATACGTAAAAAAATAACTGGGCCAGGCATCCTACACGTTAGAAATCAATTTCAGATTCGTTCAATTCACCAACATCAATTCACTTCTGAAATTTTGTAGTCTGATCAGGTCTAATGTAATGAAACACAACAAACAATTAGTGAGCTCCAACGATTAAACTAGCGTAGTCAAAGCTTACTGAGAAACAAACACGAAACCTACTGTATTGGCATGCTATTTTGAATTCAAAAGCGAAAATGCTGGAGTTGAAACTGACTTAGAGAACCATTTACATATTTGGTTAAACTTAAGGTTCATGCTCGTTTTTAGTCTGTTTTTTAACCAATACTCAATTTAACACACTAACTAAAACTGAAATTTGACTACACAAATACAGTTCACACAGTCCGATTAATACAAGTTTAAAAATGTTCAAATTGTTCAAATCTCAACTACTACTACTACGTATCTAACATTCGAACTATCACGCCTACAAGTGAACTGGCACCAAGTTAACATGAGCCTTATATCATTTTTTCAATAATCCAAACACATTGACTGACTCAGTCCTTCATACATCAGTTGAAGCTGGAAAATTACCTGGATTTCGAACAAAATAGGAAGAAAGGGAAGTCAACAGCAATGGTCAGTGAGTTGAAACAGCAGCTCAAAACCAGATTTACAGTCCAATACACAGCGTCGAACAACCCAGAAATGATCGTAGAAATTTTAAACTGGCAGACACACAAACAGATCTGATTGAACCCAAAATCAAACTCGAAATTAACCTAGGGATTTCTGAATTTCAGCAACCAAACACCAGAGATTTTCAAGTTAGTTTTTACCTTATATACTAGAAATTCAAACTAAACTAATCTGAGAAAAGATTTAATTTAACAATTTTTTTTTTTTTTGCATTTTTGAAGGTTTTTTTTGTTTTTTTTTTGTTTTTGAAGATTTTGGAATTTGAAATTCAAGTTTCAGATTGAAACTTGTTGAATACTTTTTTGGGGGAAATTTTTAGAGACTCCAAACCTTTTTCTCTTTAAAGTTTGAATGTCTATGAGTGTGTATCCCCAGTCCCCCTAAGGTCTGATCATCAAGCTGTATTTAAATCCCGAAACCCCAAATCTTTCCAGCTCGTAAGAGTACTTAACCAATTAAGAAAGTGTTTACCCCCATGTTATTCTCTGGTTTTCCCACTATTCTTTGTCTATTAACCTTTTCAGTTCCACCTAGGATTGTCTCCAATCAGTTCATTATCAGCCTATTTATTAACTACTAATGGTTCAAATCCAACTGAACCCCTGAAATCCCCTGTGAATTACTTTTAAATTTAACAGCAGCCGGATGAACTGACATGGGTGAAATTGACCCACGAACCCAAACCCAAACCTTTAGTTTGGGCCTGGGTCAAATTGACCCAAAGAACCCAGTCCTAAACCCAGGCAGACCCTAGGTCCAATTGATTCAAACTGAAAGGGTCCGCATGACCCATTCCAATCCGTCCAAATTATTAAGCTATACGACCTATTTTAACTAAACTAAATTACCACCACCAAACAAGGATCATCAGAAACTGAACATTCCTATTGACTCGAACCAACCAATCTAAAAAAACATTATCAAATAGAACCTGAAAAATTCTGACTTCAAATAGCGAAATGACAGCACTCAATTAATCTAAAACTTGACTCAAACATTTATTCAACTAACCAAACAGAAGAAAAGAGACGAAGCAGAAGTCATGTATATGAACACACACAACGAATATACAGGAACGGAAAGGAAAAATAAAAGAAGGGAAATGAAATGAAATAAAAAGAAACTCACCATTTTTGACTCGGACTTGACTGGACCTTCCGATTTCGACCCCAAATAAAGTTAATCACTTGTTCTTTGTCAGTGAATAACAATATTAAGTGTCAAAACCGACTCTAAAATTGGCATAATCGCCATCAATCTCGAACTTAGGTCTATCATTTTAGGACCCGGATTGGGGATTTTAAGATTCGAAGAGTTTAAAAGAGATCCGAGGGAAAATTCTTGAAAATTATAGAAGAGAGAGGGGAAAGGATCCTTGGGTGTTAATTTGGGGGAATTTGGAGGTGGTGGCTGCTAGGGTTCGACTCTTAGAATCAATATTCGAAGAGTTCCAAGGATGTTTCAAAGAATCGGAGTAAGGATTTGGGAAGAGGAGGCTGTGACGGTTTTGAGGTGTAATTCTGGCGGCCATTGGAGCCGGCGCCGCCACTGGAGAAGGGGAGGGTTTGGGGGCGGCAGGTCGCTAAGGTTTGGGGTGAGGAAGACGATGAAGTGGGTGAGGGGGTGGGTCAGTTGGCCTTGGATTTATTAAACCTGATTATTGATTCTGGACCGTCCGATCTCATGAGATTGACGGTCCAGATCAATAGGGGGAAAGAACGACGTCGTTTTATTTAGCACGAGGCTGGGTCAGTTCGGGTGTAAGACGGGTCGGGCAACGGGTGAAGCTCTTTGACCGTTGGATCAACTTGATCGAACGGCTTGGATCAACTGACATCAAACGGTGTCGTTTGATCAGTCGTGGAGACGGACCGGGTACCAGACCTTATTGGGCCTGCTTTGAACGGGTATTGGGCATAATTAATTGGGCCCGGTGAATTTGGCCCAATTTCCCTTCCTTTTTTTTATTTTCTTTTACTCCTAAATTATTTTCGAAATTAACCAAAAATTCTAACTTAAATTAATAAAAACCAAAATTGACTTAAAAAGGACTAATCAACTTTAAACAATATTTATCACAAGTAATTAAATACTAAAAAAAATAATCACACAATTCGACATTAAATACTGAAAAATGCAAAAATACATTTTTAATGATTTTCATTCTTTTGTAAAATAATTAATTATTGATTAATTCAAAAATGTTGATTTTAAATTGTAAACATGATTGCAACTTATTTTTTTGTATTTTTCTATTTATTTAAACAACAAACACGCACACACAAGTGCTAACAATTACTAAAAATATCACGAAAAAATTACAAAATTTGCACACAACAAAACAAACATTTTTGTTTTGATTTTGTGGGAGTAATTCATGTGAGACAAAACTCACGTGCTCACAATTAATATTAAAATTTATCATTTTCCACAAATATTTCATATTTAAGCTTTCCAGATACGCACTCGGACTGCGCACGCAAATCGAGGCGACTAAGAATGAGGTTTTCAAGGCCTCGGAAGCACAGAATGAATGAAAAAATAGGTGATGACCCTTTGGGTCGTCATAGTGAAGTGACTATTATTATTTACGTATTATATTGATTTTTATGTTTAATTAATAAATTTAGTTAACCTTGAAAGTGTACATCAACGAAAAGTTACTGTCAGACAACTAAAAAAATAACTATTATATGTTACTAAAAAAATTCTCCCATAAGTATATTTTAATAGATAATAGGTTTGTCAATTTTTATATTTTACTAAATGTATATTTACTAATCAAAAATTTTAAAAAGTAATATAAAAATAATATTTAAGTAACAAAAAATCCGAAAAACCCGACAAAATCGACAAAATCGAATCAATCCAAACCGATATAGTTGGTTTGATTTGGCTTTGATAAAAATCGAACGAACGATGTCCATGTACACCCCAAATAAGTATCATCCGTTTTTTGACTTGACTCTTTATGCTCGTAAAGATCAATTTTCGTTTCTACATACGAACACAATATCGAGAAGTTCTTGAAATGACGTTCAATACGCTCAAAACTCCTGAGTTACGTGATCATCAAACTATTCACGTTTCCAAGCATAATACATAAATAATATAAATGCTACTCCCAAATAAAAAAAGCAAGACAAAGCTAATTACTCTATGCATTTATTAAAGCCTCTAACTTGAAAAATTTAACTAGATTAGATTAAAAATATTTTTTTGTAAATTTTCTTTCTTTTGTAAAATGAAAACAAAACTGATATCCTAATGATAGTAATTTTTTTCACAATTTACAAGTAAACCCTATTAAAAATGAATGTAAAAGTAAAAAAAGCCAAGAATAAACCTAAAAAATATTTAAACGTTAAAAAGTGTGAAAAACTCGGGTATGGTAAAAAAAAATTAGATATTCCCAATTAATATCTTCATAACAGGTGAAATTAGAGTCAACTAAGATTTTATCCTCAAAATTGACATAATCATCTAGCATGGAGTAGTATGGTTGGCAAGTTCATTTAAACATTTGTTCCAAATAATTCTGTTGTTGCAAAAGTTTTTTAAATCTTTAGCTTCATGTAAAGATTGTCTTTTTATTTTAGCACTTGGGTTGTACATAATACTATTTTAGCTTTTAAAATGATAGTGGTGACAAACATTATTATTTCCTTTCTATTTAAATTGATGTTGCAAAATGGTGGATAAAAAAACTTAGCAGATATTGCACTACTTCTCACCACACAATCTTTTAGAAAATGAAAGCAAGACTTGGAAAGTAAAAATTGGTCTTGGCCACAACATTTACGGAAGTAATACTCGACTGATTTGGTCTTCTCCATTTTCCACATAACCTGGATAATTTCCCTACAAAGACACGTGTAATTTTTCTTTAACACTAAAAATTCATAAAAATATGCTCTGAACCAAGTAAAAATTTCAAAAAAATCGAATTTAGTTGTACTAATACTGATATGACAGAATGAATGAAGAAAAGTCACTGCTAGAAATCCGGTAATTAGCGACCACAAAAACGGACCAATGTTGGTCGGTTTAGGCAAATTACTGACCAAAACGCGTCCAAACAGGCTTGGTCGCTATTTTGGTGATTGTTTTAGTATATCGACCAAGGTTGGTCGCAAAGCTAAAAGGACCAACTATACAATTTAAAGCACATACCGACCAACTTTGGTCGGTAATATATTTTAATAATTTAATTTTACCGACCAAAGTTGGACGGAGTATTTAAATTACATTACTATATTAATTATTAAAATTTAAAAATTAGCCACCAAAGTTGGTTAGTAAAATGAAATACATATATTTTTAAAAAAATTAAAATTTAACCATGCCGACCAAAGTTGGTCGGTAAAGTTAAAATCTGGGTAATCCTTGTACATTAACCGACCAACTTTGGTTGGTAATTTTTAATTTTTAATTTTTTTAAACTTCCTTGGTCGCTAATCAGCAGAAAATTATATTTTTAACGGAAAAGACCTAAAAATGCCACTCAACTTTCAGAAATGGTTTATCCATGCCATCCGTTAAACAATTGCTATTTCCATGCCACTGCCGTTAAAGAAATGGCCCATCCATGCCATTATTGACTAACGGTTCAATTTTTATTTGGCCCATCCATGCCGCTGCCGTTAGTCAAAAATGGCATGGATGGGCCATTTCTTTAACGGCAGTGGCATGAAATGAGCATTTTTTTAAACGGATGGCATGGATAGACCATTTCTGAAAGTTGAGTGGCATTTTTATGCCTTTTCCGTATTTTTAATTAGAAACCGACCAACTTTGATACATTTTCTGGGTTTTAATTTTAGCATAAAATGCCTATTTTGGCAGCTACACCACCTGCGAGCATACCAAAATCCCTAAATAACAGCACAACAACAACAATAATAATAATAACAACAACAACAACAACAACAACAACAACAACAACAACAACAACAACAACGCAATTCAATAAATACATTAAAACTAACAAATTAAAGTTCAATAGAACTAAAAAAATCCAAAACAAAGTTAAAACTTATTACAACTAGTTAAAAACATGTTCTAGTTGTCCAGTTCAAAGTATATAAAAGTCAAGGATGTTTTGTACAACATCATCCTCAACGTCTGATTAACTTTCATCTAAAAGACGGTGTCGAGAAGGGACTTGTGGATGACGGGACGAACGACCACGGGGAGGACGGGAAGAATGATCACGGGGAGGACGGAAGGAAAGCTCACGTTCAAATCGAGCCTCTGGTGATGACTCACAAGATCGAGGCAACGGAAAAGCTCCAGTAGATAGGAGAGTTCTGATCTGAACTTGCATGCGAAGGAATTGAGCATCTCTAACCCTTTCTCTTTCCTTAGCCTCTTCTAGCTCGGATGTGAGCTTTGTCACAGCCTCCCGCATAGCGGAGAGGCTCTCCCAATTAAGTTACTCGCTGTATACGGCAAAATCGAAGGGTCCAATTTTCTGTCGTTACATCGCCTCGTAAGCTTGTCTCAAAGGCTCGAGACTACGGTCAGGTTTTATCCCCCGAGGGCCATCGACGCTCGACCTCGAAACAGTATGGACCGACAGTTACGGAAATAAAGTGGGAAGTTCCCTAGGCATACGACTAGACTAACAAAATCTATAGGGCTAGCTCTGACCCGTATCAGAACATTATGTGGCTATACCTGCCCCATATCTTTGCAATTAATGCTTTTGTACTATGTTCAGCCTCATATACAAAGGGGAATCCTTGTCATCTGTACACACATGATGCTTAATACTAAATACACAAGAACATTCTCTCTGCTCTCTAACATATTCTCTTGATTATACAATTTCAGTTATTACTTATATTTATCGTGTTCTATTTATTGTTCTTCATTTATTGCTTGTCATTAATCATAAAGGGCCATCATCAAAGCTCTCATAACTATTATCCCCCTCTTGACTACCTCGAATCGGCCATCCAGCTCGACACCGGGGCCTCATAATCGACAGCTCGAGACCCCCGATCTCAATTGTTTGGTTCGATTATTATACTGTTTCTAAGCTAAAATCCTGATTTCTAACCTTTCCCTTAGAATTTATTGCTTTACAACTAGCATAAAAATAGATCGTGTATTTTTAGAACGACAAAATCAAATCTGATTGTTATTACCATTTTCACAGGAAACAGTTTGGCACTTATCGTGAGGCTAAAAATAATAGTGATTATTTTCTTGTTGGTTTAACCACGTAGCGCAAGTTATCTTTCACACTTTTGTCCAAGATCTTTGATTTCAAGTCAAAATGTCTAACTCAGTAAACGCTTGTGAAAACATCGATCTCGAAGACCACGGGGAAAATGGTGTTGACGTCCCAGGTGTTGGTATGCCACCACGAAACCCTAAGGAAGCACCAGAATCAATTCCTGTGGACGTAGTCTCGCGCAACGCTCAACACGTCGAAATTAGCTCCCATACTAGCAGGAGCGTGCGCCAAGAAGAAGAAGCTTAAAAAAACCCAGCTAGGGAAGAATGGGAGGTTAGCTTTCACGTTATTTTTGAAATGTTACAGGCACAACAGCTGGCGATCCCTAAGCCACAAAGTCACCAGAAAACTCCCAGCGGGGTAGCACTAGGCACAACTCCCCTAGCTAAGCAGGTACCAGAAAGGTCAAGCAACAACAGGTCAGCGGTCGACCCCGCTATCGTAAATATACTCGAGGATATCACAAAGAGAATCGAGTCGGGCGAAAAGAAGGTAGAAACCAACAACAAAAAGGTCGTGACATACAATTCCAGGGTCGACCAGATTCCAGGAGCATCCCTGATCCTGAAAGGTGTGGATTCAAAGAAGTTCGTACAAAAGCCGTTCCCACAGGAAGCGGCTCTGAAACTCATTCTGAAGAAGTTCAGAATGCCAGACCTTCCGAAGTAGAACGGAACCTCAGACCCCAATGGGCATGTTACTGCTTACACCTGCGCAGTGAAGGGCAACGACCTAAGGGATGATGATATCGAATCCGTCCTACAAAAGAAATTCAGGAAAACGTCTTCTAAGGGGGCAATGATGTGGTATCACAACCTAGCCCCAAACTCGATAGATTCATTTGCCATGCTGGCGGTTTCTTTCATTCATAAAGGCACATGTTGTTGCCATCAAAGTAGCAACAAAGAAATCCGACTTCTTCAAGATTAAACAGAGAGAGAATGAGATGATGCGAGAGTTCGTATCTAGCTTTCAAATGGAATTAATGGAACTACCACCATTCTCCAACGACTGGGCTGTACAGGCCTTCACTCAAGGTCTGAACGAACGAAGCTCGGTGGCTTCGAAGCAGCTGAAACAGAATATGGTTGAATATCCTACTGTGACCTGCTCGGACGTTCACAACTGATACCCGTAAAAAATCAGGGTCGAGGGCAACCAACTAGGAGCCCCCTCGAGCTCGGTATACCCAAGTAGGCTTTTGGCGAAGGAGTTAAATCCAAAAAAAGAAGGTTACCAGCCATACACCGAAGACAGGAGAAATGTTCCCAGGTGAAACATACCCCGCAATGATCGAACAATGGATCGAGGACAAAATCCTCAGGGTTTGTCAACAGAGTCGGATTCGATAGCCAAATAGGGCCAACAGAAGCACCTCGCTTGTTGGAATACAATTTCAACGCTGACGTATCAGACATCGAGTTCACCATCAATAAAATCAGAGACATCAAGTGGCCCAGGTCTGTACAATTAGATCCTTTGCAAAGAAATCATAACTTAGTGTGTGAATTTCACAACACGCATGGCCACAGAACTGATGATTGCCATTAGCTCCGGGAAGAAGTAGCCCGACTATTAAGCAAAGGTCACCTCCGAGAATTCATCAGCGACCGGGCCAAAAACCAGTTTTGGGAAAGAGAGGCGACAAAAAAGAATGAAACAAATGAGCCACAACATGTCATCCACATGATCTTGGTAGGCATCGACGAACAACAGGAACCCACGATCAGAAGAACAAAAATATCCATCACTAGAGAAAAGCGAACGTGGGGTTACATACCCGAGGATGTCCTTACATTCAGTGACAAGGACATCGAGACCTTGTCTCAACCTCACAATAACGCACTAGTAATCTCTTTCCTTTTATATACATTTCAAATTAAACATGTACTCGTGGATCCACGCAGCTTGGCCAACACTATTAGGTCGAGATTCGTAGAGCACCTTGGACTGCTCGACCAAATCGTGCCCACCTCTCGAGTCCTCAACGAATTCAACATGGTGAAAGGGGGAAATCACCCTCCCAGTCAACGTGGCTGGCACAACCCAAAATGCCAAGTTCCATATTAGCGAAGGAGACATGTGGTACAACGCCTTGCTCGAAAGGCCATGGATACACTACAAGAGAGCAGTACAATCCACCCTCCATCAAATGATGAAATTCCCGACAAAGTAATGGATAAAAATCGTCTACGGGGAATAACATGCAGCAAAGGAAATGCTTGCAGTACACGTTGTAATGCTGACACCAGTACATCCGCCCTCAAAGGAGCTAAAGGGCAACCAAATAGTAAAATAGCGATAGCAAACTACGTCTTCGGTTAAGACCGACTAAACGAAGAAGAGGACATTACCGCATCCTCACAACAAGAGACTGAGTCATATCAAGGCTCGAAAAATGCCAGCACTAAGGTATGACCGTCTCTTTCTTTCTTTCAATTGCATTCTACACTAACCTGAGCGCAGGTATCGGATCGAAACTTCCAAAGCACTTTTCGATTCGAAGGCCTTAGGCCCCAAGAAGCTCCAGAGCCTAAAAATGTGCGAATACTCGGGATTGCCATCAATAATTCAAAGCTTGAATGACCTTTGGGTTGGAGCTCCAAACTCATAAGACCTCAATGAGGCAACTTCAAAGTCACAAAATGGTTCCAAAAGCCAAAAGCGGCCCGAACACTCGGGAACTGGTGTCAAAATCACAAAAATCGCATGGCCTCCTTGTCAGAAACTTCAAAACCGTAAGCCCTTAATGAGGCAATACCAAGTTCATAAGTAATGGCTCCCGAGCCAAGGAACCCTCGATAACTCGGGGACTGTCACCAATCGCCACTTACTAAAAACCCAAGGCCATAAGACCCCAAGCGGGCAGCCTCGCTCCCGTAAGACCTACATAAGGCAACGAAAATATCTGTAAGACCTCAAGCAAGGCATGAACAACACTTGTACCAAGTGACAATATCTGTAAGACCTCGAGCAAGGCATGAACCATACTTGTACCAAGTATCCAAACTGTAAAACCTCAAGGGCATTTAAAGCTAGTAAGACCTTACTAACGGCATAAACCCGATCTCAATGTTGAGGCTATATATCGAATTTGTAAGACCCCTAAAAAGCATACCCTTGATATAGATGACGAAACTACTTCACTCGGGACTAAAAATGGCTTCGTCCAAACACAAATGACTACGTTCACAAGGCTATACTAGCCAAACTAACGCAACTCGGGGACGCCCAACCGTTGCTACAAAATCATATGCCTTCAATTACTTCGAATCCACTTCGAAAAGAACCGGTTAAATATGCTACCCTCGACATAGGCAAAAGAGCTTCGACCATGTTAGCTCCTAACTACAGGCTTTGTGCTACTCAGCCACTGAGCCAAAACCTCCCGAGGTGCTTGATCATCGCCACACAACGACTCATAATCAAGGTTTTTATCAAACCATCAAAAAGTCAGCCAAACACAATCTCAAAAATCCTTAACGAGGGAAAAATAAAGCTTATATAAAAGGTCACAATGACCAAAGGCAGAAGAGCCATATTCACCAGTCCACATAAAAGGTCGCATCGACCCAAAAGCGTAAGTGCCATTGCCGTTATCGCACACAAAAGGTCACACCTAACCAGAGCGTAAGAGCCACTATCGCCAGCTTTAAATTTAAAAACTTGAGGGTCAAACGAGCTCGATTTAAAACTCGACTCGGAGACTGAACCCAAAATAGTTCAAATAAATACGGCCATGGGCGAAAGCGTAAGAGCCTTTGATGCAAACTCACATTAAAGGTCGCATCGAAACAATAGCGTAAGAGCGACTATAGCCAGCCCACACAAAAGGTCGTACTGAACCAGAGCGTAAGACTCTAAGAGCTAGCTTGAAATTCAAAAACTTGAGGGTCGATTCAGCTCGAGTCAATACCCGACTCGGAGACTGAACCCAAAACAGTTGACCAAACATGCCCAAGAGCACAAGTATAATAGCTCGAATGCCGGCTTCTACTAAAAGGTCGTACCGATCGAGCGCGTAGGAGCCTACGGGCCAGCCTAATGAGCCTCAGAGCCATACTGTGAATCTAAAGATTCTATTCAAAACAAAGACCAGTTCATCTGGCTAAAATTAAGGCAAACAGAAATACAGGAGGAATGAAACCACGAGGTTTCCTTCTATGCATATATGCGAGAAAATACAAGATCTATTTACAAGCGTAATTTGAAAAGTACTATATACAAAATCAGAAAACAAAATCTTTGTCCCCCTTGGGGACTATGGCCCATTAGCCCCATCCTTGCTATCCTCGGTAGTGTCCTTCAAATATAACGCCATTTTCTTGTCAGCTTTTTGTTCGGTTTATCACGACATCCAATCGGGCATTCAAAAACTCGGCCTTTACCTTTAAAAGCTCATACTCGAGCTTTGTAATCACATCTATTCAAACTAGGCTATTATCACAAGCTAAGAAAAGTTAAACCTCGAATGCGAAAGCTTTAGCCAGAGCACCCTTCTCCGCTGAAGCCAGAACGTCCACTTGAGCCTTCAACTCATCATGCACACGCTTGGCTCGGCCTACTTCGCTTCAAAGGAATTCCAAGTCCTCCGTCTTCTTCTCCAATTTAAATGAACAAAACATTAGGCTTAGGAGCTAGAAGAAGGTACACGCGCTCCCTTGGAATAAAAACTACCTGCTCCTTCAGGTAACTCTCTTAATTAAAGCTACTACTCGCCTTATACTGCAAGCATGCCAACTTGACTTCCCTTTCATCACAAATAAGCCTAAGGGCTTTCTCCCCGTCCAAAGCATTCCGCAAACTGGCCTCACGACGAAGCAACTTGGATTTGAGCTTGTCAAGGGCCTGCAAAAAGGAAACTCAATAAGAAAGGGAAGGCACGAAACTCAAAGGGCTGTGACAAAACACACCACAGAGCAGAGCTGCTGAGCTTCCTCGAAGGTCGGGTGCACATCTACTAGTCTGGCTCCCTCAACCCCATAAGAAACGATCCCGGTTGGGACACGGTCGCTCGATGTATACGGTCCCGGGCTTCGAGCACCCATTGAAGTACCTTCGATGGGAGAAAGAATCGGCAGAAAAGAATCTTCATTCCCCGAAGTACCTTCGACGGGAAAAGAAGGCGACGGCAGGGGAGAAAATGTATTTCTATTACCAGAGATGACGGGCGCAGCAAGCGAAGCCGATGCAACCTCTCCGGGCCCCCGGTCTAGGTTCGTCTTGCTTTGAGTATCATCGCCTTGCAAAGACTTTTCTTGCCTACTATTATCTATCTTTAGGCCAGAAGCTGGCGATCCTTCACCCTATCCAAGAGGGCACAACCTCGCCTCAAAAGATTCCCCGGTTCCTACAATAATAAGGCTAGCACGCAGAAGAAGAAAGTGTCTTTCCAAATAAAAAAGAGGAGGGAACAAATTGCGTAGAACGTATCATGATGTTTTGCTTCCTATCTTCCCCTAGACAAAGCTCGCCACTTACGCTCGTCATAAGTCAAATGGGTTACCAACTCCCAGCCTAATCCGGTAGATCAGGGACCTTGCACAGTATCCATGAAATTGCTGTAGAAGAGGAAAGGAAGGTGCATCTATGGAACACACCTTCGCCATAATTAAAGAACTATATAGGCACGAGGGTACCACTTACGTGTGTAATTCCATTCCTCAAGAAATGGCATAAACTCCACGGGAATAATATCAACAGTCTGTACCCAGATGAATCGGCTCATCCACTCTCAATCTCTATCTTCTTCATCATCAACAAAGAAAGGCGTGGTCAACCGGCATCATAAAGTTAGCAAATCTCGATGGTGAAAAGATCGGTACAGCCTGATAAGATGACTGAGCGTGAATTCAAGCACGACTTTCTATACAAAAAACCCCATCATCAACATTATCCATGAAAAAGAAGTTAGTCTTTAGGAAGCCATTAACATCATTACAAGTCCCGAGATGGTACCCGATCTCGAAGACCTCCATCAAAAAGAAGTTAGGTTCCAAGAAGCCATTAACATCATTACAAGTCCCGAGATGGTACCCGATCTCGAGGACCTCTATAAAAAAGAAGTTAGGATCCAAGAAGCCATTAGCATCATTGCAAGTCCTGATATGGTACCCAATCTTGAGGACCTCCATCAAAAAGAAGTTATGCTCCAGGAAGTCATTTATATCATTACACGTCCCAAGATGGTACCCAATCTCAAGGACCTCGAACTAGAAGAAGATATGCGATAAAAGTCTACTCGTATGGGCTTGGCCTCGATGTACCATCTAAGATCGGGTAAACCCTTATCCGAAATCTATCTACAACGCCTTAAGGCAATCTTCACTAAGTTCAAAACAAGTCTCCAGGTAGCCCGAGCTTGAGCAAACCCCCACTCAGGGACTGCTTCCGAAAGCCCAAAGGCTACCTTAATACTCTGCCATTCAGGTAGATCCCCCCATCGAGGGCTATCGCGGGGCCTAAAGGCTAAATCCCGTACTAAAAGTTCGAAGCCCTACTCTCATTCAACTCAAAGACGGGGATCCCGACGACCCGATTTTATCAAACTAAGCCAGGCCCAATCTAAGGGACGACAAAGGGCTCTACGGGGAATCATTTTAATCACTCAATGGCCGGAAGAGGTACTCGCACTCGGGCGCAATACTCACACCTGTTGATATCCAATTTTTTCCCACTTTCTTCCAAACTATTTGTTTGAACTTCTAATATTGCTAATAATGTAAGAATAATTATTTCACCATAATTAACCTAAAATAGACCTATTTAGTATCATTATTTTGATTATTATTATAATCTTTATTATTATTATTAGCATTGAACATTATTATTATTATTATTATTATTATTATTATTATTATTATTGTTGTTGTTGTTGTTATTAATATTATTATTAGTACTTTTATTATTTTCTGAAAAAGTGTATGATGTTTCTTTATTTAATCAAGTAGTGATATTTCTTAATTCTATGTTTTCTATATTACTTAATAGTATAGCATTTTTATTTAACAACTACTGTAATAGTAACTTTTGCAATCTCACTTACTTATTTCAATAATAATAATTGTTCTAATAGAATATTCATAAGCCAAATTAAAGCCCAAAAGAGAATAGGCATGTAGTGAAGTCTCAATTTTAGCCGCCCATATCAGCCCAACTGGCCCAATATCCCCTTAAATTATTATACTCCCTAATTTCTAACCCTAGTAAAAATCTGTCTTCTCCAATTTCGAAAAACCCCCAAACGCCTGCACCTTTTTATCGAAAGATGTTGCACCATTTTTTGTACAAATAACATCTCTTTCTTTACTCTTCCGCATTTGTACTCGATGACCTACAAATATTTAATTTCTCAGTCATAAATCTCACCCATTCGGGCAAGAACAGAGCAAACTACGTAAATCCGTTCAAATCACCAATGTTTGGATTCAAATGGATGTGTTGACCGAGATTTCGAATCCGAAATTTCAATTCCTGCTCATGAAATCCTTGTTATTTTCTGCTATAAATACTCTTAAAACCTTCAGCCGAAGCCAAGCCAGAATACCAAAAATTTAGTTCATATCATACTCTGCTTTTCTTTTAATCTCAAGCTTTACAATTAGTGGCTCAATATTTAGTCTTTATTTTTATATTCTCGATAAATAAGGAGTGTTAGATCTGAAACTACCTCGCAAGCCCTAGTTCACTGCCCCCAAAAAGGTCAATGATCTCCCTTTCTCCTTTTATCTGCTCTAAATATTTGAATTCTTTAGTAAACATAAGTGTTACATTTCTTGTCCGATCTTTCATTAGAAACTATAAAAATAATAATTTATCATGCTTTTATTTAATATTTTTTTTAATCGCAGTGTTTCATGTTATTTGTGAACCGGTAAACATGGATTAAGATTTGTTCATAACGCTATTCTGGATTACGGTATTAGACTATGTGAATCATGGAATGCTGTAGAAGTCTTACTTTTAAAAAAAATCTAAGAAGTCATCACTTTCGGATTTGCTGTCATAGAAAGCATGTTAGTAAAGTTATGAAATCATCTTGTATTTAGAATTTAGTTGAACCTGAAATTTGAAAGTTTACCAGAGATCATGATTTAGAGTTGCTTACTTGGATAATATTTCATGTAAGATGTGTGAAGTCCATACCTACTACATTGAATAAAATAAAAAGAAGAGGAGTGATTGACTCACCTACTACATTGAATAAAAGGAAAAGAAAGAGGAGTGATGGACGGGAGAAAAAAAACTTCAGATTTTTTCAAGATTGGGGTGCTGGAATTTGCACATTGATTAACCAATCAAATTGGTATGGTTGGTGAAAATGTGCCTATAAATAGCAGGCTTCATTTCTCTTTTAAAACACACCAAAATAAAGAGAGAAGCAACATATAGTTAGTGAGAGTAATCCACAGATTGTTGTCTGTGAGATAATTAGTGAGTGGTAGTAATATTGTAGTGAAGTGTTTTAAATAAGAGTATTATTTCTTTCAAAGTTGTAGTAGTCTCTTGACACTACTGAGTTGTAATATTATAGTGATAATATTGCTCCACTTGGGTATTGTATTTTACCCCGCTAAAATATTTGGTGTCATTGTTACTCTCTTGTGTTATTATTATTTGCTGTGGATATTATTCCTGGGCGGGATTATTTATTATTTCCCAACAACGTGGTATCAGAGCCATGGCAAATAATGGCCCGCTATCTTTTCAGTATCCCCGTCTCACAAAAGATAATTATGAGAAATGGTGTCTACGTATGAAAGCCATTCTTGGCTCTCAGGATGTATGGGAAATCGTAGACAGAGGGTATACAAAACCCGATAATGAGGAAGCTCTGCCTCAAAATGAAAAAGAGGTCTTGGCAAAAACAAAGAAGAAGGATCAACAAGCCCTCACACTCATTCACCAATGTTTGGATGATGCCATGTTTGAGAAGGTGGCAGATGCTACTACCTCAAAGGAAGCTTGGGGGATTTTACAAAATTCTCTTCAAGGAATTGACAAAGTGAAGAAGGTAAAACTTCAAACTCTAAGGGCTGATTTTGAAGTTTTAAAAATGAAAGAATCTGAATGCATCTCGGATTATTTTTCAAAAGTGAAGGCTGTTGTAAATCAACTAAGAAGATACGGGGAGGACATAAAAGATGTCCGTGTGGTAGAAAAGATCCTTCGCACTTTAACACCTAAATTTGATTTTGTGGTGTGTGCTATTGAGGAGTCTAAAGATTTAGACTCTATGATGGTGGAGCAATTGGAAGGTTCTTTACAGGCCCACGAAGAAAAGATCAAAAGGAGACAAGATGTGCCATTGGAGCAACTTCTTAAAACTCAGGCATCCTTCAAGGATTATGGAGGTGAACCAAGCTATCGAGGAAACGGACGAGGACGAGGACGAGGACGAGGAGGTCATGGAAGAGGAAGAAGTAATGGTAACAACTTCAACAATGAAGTTAAAATCCACCAAACATTCAGAGGTCGTGGTCGTGTACAAAGAGGAGGAAGAGGACGTGGCTACTACCAAGAAAATAATGGACAAAGGTATGACAAATCAAAAATTGAGTGTTATAATTATCATAAATTTGGCCATTACTCTTGGGAATGTCGTAGCAATGTTGAAGAAAAGGCTAACCTTGTTGACGACAAGAAAGAAGAAAATGAGTCAACGTTGTTGATGGCACTCAAGGAAGAAGACAGAGATGATTGCAGCTCGTGGTATTTGGACAATGGAGCAAGCAATCATATGTGTGGATGCAAAGAGAAATTTGTGGAGATCAATAAAACAGTGAGAGGTAATGTGTCCTTTGGAGATACCTCAAAGGTTCAAATCGAAGGGATAGGTACGATTCTGATCTCCTGTAAAGATGGTAGTCACAAGTTAATTCAAGATGTTTATTATGTGCCAAAATTAAAAAGTAATATTTTAAGTTTGGGCCAACTTCTTGAAAAGGAATATGACATCCACATGAAAAATATGCATCTTTGGCTTAGAGATTCAAGTGGAATTCTAATTGCTAAAGTGCATATGGCAAAGAATAGATTATTTTCTCTGAATCTTAAAACAATTGATGCAAAGTGTTTGAAGGCTAATGTGCAAGATGAATCATGGTGTTGGCACATGCGATTTGGGCACTTAAATTTTGAAGCGCTCAAATCAATGGGAGAAAAGAACATGGTGCATGGGATACCATCAATCAACCATCCAAATAAATTGTGTGAAGCTTGTCTTCTTGGAAAACATGCAAGGAGGAGTTTTCCAAAGGAGGCCATGTCAAGATCAACCAAGCCGCTCCAGCTTGTCCACACTGATGTGTGTGGACCAATCAATCCACCTTCTTTTGGTAAAAGAAAATACTTTCTGCTTTTCATTGATGACTTTAGTAGAAAGACTTGGGTTTATTTCTTAAACCAAAAATCTGAAGCTTTTGCTGCTTTTAAAAATTTCAAAGTACTTGTGGAGAAAGAAAGTGGCTATGAAATTAAAGCTCTAAGGTCCGATAGAGGAGGTGAATTCACCTCAAACGAATTTAATGACTTCTGTCAACTTCATGGAATTCGTCGCCCTCTAACGGTACCTTATTCACCTCAACAAAATGGTGTTGCAGAGAGAAAGAATCGAACGATTCTTAATATGGCTAGATGTATGTTGAAAGCTAAAAGTATGCCCAAGGAATTTTGGGCCGAAGCTGTTTCTTGTGCAGTTTATTTGAATAACAGGTCTCCAACAAGAAATGTTAGAGATCAAACGCCTCAAGAAGCATGGAGTGGAAGAAAGCCAAGTGTCAAGCACTTAAGAATCTTTGGGAGCATATCCTATGATCATGTGCCACATCAAGGGAGAGCAAAGCTTGACGATCGAAGTGTCAAGCATGTGTTTGTGGGCTATGATACGAGTTCAAAAGGCTATAAGCTATACAGCCCAAGCAGCGGCAAGGTGGTGGTAAGTCGTGATGTTGAATTTGATGAAGAATTGGCATGGGATTGGGAAGCTCAAGAAGAGACTTCATATAATTTTCTTCCATACTTTGATGATAAAGAAGAACCAGAGACCGTGGAACATGTGCAAGATACAACTCCACCTCCTTCTCCAACCAATGTTGCATCTCCTTCTTCTCAAGAAAGTTCAAATGAACAGCCGCAAAGGACTAGGAGTATTCAAGAGCTCTATGAAAACACAGAAGAAGGTACTAATTTTGACTTTTTATGTTGTCTCTTTGCTGACAGTGAACCAATGAACTTTGATGAAGCTGTTACAAACAAAAGGTGGAGACAAGCCATGGAGGAGGAGATTGAGTCAATAGAGAAGAACAACACTTGGGAGTTAACTACTCTTCCC
>MU665122.1:131990-154198 GCA_026770625.1 Nicotiana glauca
TAGTGGTAATATTGCTCCACTCGGGTATTGTATTTTACCCCGCTAAAATATTTGGTGTCATTGTTACTCTCTTGTGTTATTATTATTTGCTGTGGATATTATTCCTGGGCGGGATTATTTATTATTTCCCAACAAGATGTCGTTTCCTTTAAACGGATGATGAAAGAATTATAAAATATTTGGCTTGAAATCCTTAAGGCAAAATTCGGTTTAATCTACCTGACTCGTGAATATAGGTTTAGTCTATCATCCTTTACAGAGAAATGATAGCGCTTCTGTTTAGGAGTTAACTTTAAGCTCTGCTCACAAATGTACAAATTATGTCAATAGAGAGTTACTGTTGCTCCATTTTAAACAATTTGCTATTGTCTAACTTGTGTAAGGAGGGATATCATTGTATGTTTCATGACATGAAGGCTAGAGTTTAAGTCTTTTATATTAATACTATCGTAGGAATAAGTTCGCTACAATGAGGAATTCTATGAACACTTGATTTGTCAACTTGTTGTTAGTTCCTTATTCTTGATTTGGCGGAATATAATTTTGTTTAAGGGAAGAAATGTTTGAATCTCTGTTAAACTCTAAAGAATTTCTCTAACCCACTTTACAATGCAGCAACTTATGATACAATCATATTATTCGGGTCATTTTCTTATGAGCTGTCACGACCCCAATCTCGGTCGTGATGGCACCCAAGACAATTGCTAGGCAAGCCCGACCAATCAATACACACAACCCAATCACAAATCCCATTACCGAGTAGCAACATGAAATCAGCAGTTTGTTAAGTCTATTCACCGAATAATTTAAATAGAAACAGTCTGAAACACCGATATAACCAATATCTCCCAAAGACCTGGGGTCATGAGTCTAGAGCCTTTAAGATAACAGAGTAGCAAATTCACATGTAATACAGAGTTCTAAAATGAGGAAAGATAAAAGGGATAAGGGGAGGAGTCGGGTCCTGCGGACGTCAGGCAGCTACCTCGACAAGTCCTGATACTCTGGAAAGCAACAAACCGCTCAACTAAGCCTCCGGAACACCTGAATCTGCACACATGGTGCAGAGAGTAAAGTGAGTACTTCCAACTCAGTGGTAATAGACATATATAATGACTGAAAGTAAGAAATCTCGAAATATAACAATGCATAACCATAACCAATGATTCAACACATTTAACAGCAGAACAACAGCAAGCAATGACAGGTAGAACAGATAGATTTCGGTACATGAATGCAATGCAATACACATGACTACTGTGGCGCGCAACCCGATCCATTTGGGTACCCGCGCTCACTGTGGGGGTTCGAACTCCGGAGGGGCTCCTACAGCCCAAGCGCAATATCATCGTAGCATTCGCTACGGCGTGCAGCCCGATCCACACTCGGTCCAGATATATGCATGTAAGCCACACAAGCACAGTCAAGTTTATCATTTTCAGTTCCAATTATTAGGAATTGTAGATTAAGCGTTTAAAACTTTAGAATTTTACTAATCACTTCGAGACATTGTTCAACTCAGGACTGATATCATGAAAACATGCTAAGCATCATGGAAACAATGATAATAATCCCTAAGAGATTCAAATAATTAGCACACAACCCAAATATGCTCATAGCAATCCAAGTAGGATGTTTACCAGTCAATTTCTAGTCAATAACACAGTATGAACAATACTTGAACGGACTAAGCCAGAGTCCCCGATCACAAACCACCCCGCACTCACCGTAGAGTACGCGTCTCGCCTTAATATAGCGTCACAGTGTGATATACCAGGTTCCAAACCCTCAGGTCATCATCTACATCTATTACTCACCTCGAACCGGCCACAAGACTAGTCCGCTGAGCCTTTTCCCCTCGAATCGACCTCCTCGCGTGTCGAATCTGGCCAAAACCATAACGAATACATTAAAATAGGCTAAAGAAACATAACCCAATCAAAAGAATTTGAAAAACACCAAAAATTACGAAGTTGGCAAAACACGAGCCCAGGACCCACTTCTCGAAAAATTACGAAATTCACATCACCGGATTCCTCGTCTTGCCACGAGTCCGTACATATAAAATTCACAAGAATCGGAGTCCATTTGACCCCTCAAATCCCTAGTTTAAGCCCTCTTAAGTTTCAAGCCCTAACCTCCATTTTTAACCTTTAATCCCTTGGGTGTTCAGTGTTAATCCATGATTTTATACCACAATAACGTATTATAAGTCCAAGAATTCATACCTGATGAGAGCCCTCGAAAATGTCTTCAAAATCGCCCAAAATCTCCTTAGTCCGAAATGAAAATGTTGAGTTATTTCTAAAATTCGCGAAGGTTAAATTAAATGGTTCTGCCCAGGCGTTTTCGCTTCTGTGACAATTTTTATCGCTTTTGCGCTACCACTTCTGCGGCCTTCCCACCGCATCTGCGGTTCTCCTTAAGTCGCCCAGGACCGCTTCTGCGGTCTATAACTGCTTCTGTGGTGACCGCTTATGCGGAACTTAGTCCGCTTCTACGGAATCTCCCTACCCAGCCAACGACCGCTTCTGCAACCACTTACCCGCTTCTGCGGAACCGCTTCTACGGTTCATTTCCGCTGAAGCGGAAATACCAAATGACAGCAAAATCTGACCTGCAACACACTTCAAAAACTCTCGTTTAACCACTTGAATTCTCCCCGAGGCCCCCAGGACCTCAACCAGAAACACATATGTGACCCAATATCTTACTCAAACTTGCTTGAACCGTCAAAACACTATAGTTAACAACAAAATCATCAAATTTCTCAAATCAAAGCCTAAGTTCAACCAAAACTTCAAAAACTCGCATTCGATCAAAAACCCGACCAAACGGCGTCCGAATGACTTGAAATTTTGCACACATATCCAAAATGAACTAACGAAGCTAAAGCAACTCTCGGACATCCATTCCGACCCCCGGGTAAAAATTCTCACCTACCAACAGGAATTTACAAAAATTCGAACTTTGCCAATTCAAGCCTAATTCTACATCGGACCTCCAAATTCAATTACGACCGCACTCCTAAGTCACAAATCATGCCCCAAAGCTAACCAAATCACCGGAATTCACATCCGAGTCCTCTAACTAAATAGTCAACTTCCAGTTGACTTTTCCAAAACAAGCTCCCTTTTAAGAGACTAAGTGCCTCATTTCCAACTAAAACCAATCCAATTCTACCTGATCAACTCAAATATTGATATTGAAACATAGAGCAACATAATATGGGGGAAACGAGGCGGTAACTCAGGTGACGACAGGCCGGATCGTCACATCCTCCCCAACTAATACAAACGCTCGTCCTCGATCGGGTCAAGAAACATACCTGGAGTCTCAAACAAGTGAGGATATCTGCTCTGCATCTCCCACTCGGTCTCCCAAGTAGCATCCTCCACGGGCCGACCTCTCCATTGCATCTTCACCGAAGATATATCCTTTGACCTCAATCTCCGAACCTGAACCCAAAATAGCCACTGGCTCCACATCATAGGTCAAATCATCATCCAACTGTACTGTACTGAAGTCCAACACATGAGATGGGTCCCCAACATGCTTCTGGAGCATAGATACATGAAATACCAGGTGAATCCCGACAGGCTTGGTGGAAAAGAAAGCATATAGGCCACCTCCCCAATCCTCCTAAGTATCTCGAAAGGGATAATGAACCTCGGACTCAGCTTCCCTTTCTTTTCAAACTGCATGACGCCCTTCATGGGCGAAACCTTCAGCAAGACCTTCTTGCCCACCATATAGGATATATCTCTAACCTTCCGGTCCGCATAACTCTTCTGACGCGATTGATCTGTACGAAGTCTCTCCTGGATCACTTTCAGCTTATCTAAGGCATCATGGACCAACACTGTCCCCAACAACCTAGCCTTGCCGGGCTCAAACCAACCAACCGGAGATCTACACCGTCTCCCATATAAGGCCTCATATGGCGCCATCTGAATGCTGGATTGATAGCTATTGTTGTAAGCAAACTCTGCAAGTGGCAAGAAATCAGCCCAAGAACCCCCAAAGTTAATAACGCAAGCATGCAACATGTCCTCCAATATCTGAATGGTACGCTCAGACTGCCCGTCCGTCTGAGGATGAAACGTTGTGCGCAACTCTACCAGTGTGCCCAACTCTCACTGAAAAGTCCTCCCAAACTGGGAAGTAAACTGAGTACCCCTGTCTAAGATAATGGAAACTGGGACCCCATGCAACCGTACAATCTCCCGGATAAAAATCTCTGCTAACCGCTCCGAAGAATAGGTGGTACACACCAGAATGAAGTGCGCGGACTTGGTCATTCGGTCCACAATCACCCAAATCGAATTTAACTTCCTCAATGTCCGAGGGCGACCACACACAAAATCCATAGTAATCCTCTCCCACTTCCACTCGGGAATATCCATACGCTGAAGTATACCACCATGCCTCTGATGTTCATACTTGGCCTGCTGACAATTGAGACACCAAGCAACATAACTCACAATATCCTTCTTCATTCTCCTCCACCAGTAATGCTGTCTCAAATCCTGATACATCTTCACGGCACCTGGATGAATAGAAATCGTGAGCTGTGGGCCTCCTCCAATATCAACTCCCGAAGACCATCCATATTGGGCACGCAAATCCGGCCCTGCATCCTCAACATGCTGTCACTATCAATAGTCACATCCCTAGCATCATCATGTTGAACCCTGTCCTTAAGGACAAGAAAATGCGGATCATCAAACTGGCACTCTCTAATGCGGTCATACAAGGAAGACCGAGATACCACACAAGCCAACACCTGAGTAGGCTCCGAAATATCTAGCCTCACCATCCGATTGGCTAAAGCCTGGACATCAACTGCAAAGGTCCTCTCCCCAACTTGGATGTACGCCAAACTACCCATACTCACTGCCTTTCTGCTCAAGGCATCGACCACTATATTGGCCTTCCCCAAATAATACAAAATGGTAATTTCATAATCCTTGAGCAACTCAAGCCGCCTCCGTTGCCTTAAATTAAGATCCTTCTATTTGAACAAACACTGAAGGCTGCGATGATCAGTATATACCTCACAAGATACGCCATATAGGTAGTGCGTCCAAATCTTCAAAGCATGAACTATAGTAGCCAACTCCAAATCATGTACGGGGTAGTTCTTCTCATGAGGCTTCAACTGACGAGAAGCATATGCAATAACTCTACCCTCTTACATCAACACGCATCTGATCCCAATTCTCGAAGCATCACAATACACGGTGTAAGAACCCGAAGCTGATGGTAACACTAATACTTGAGCTGTGGTCAAAGCTGTCTTGAGCTTCTAAAAGCTCTCCTCGCACTCGTCTGACCATACAAATGGTGCACCCTTCTGCGTCAACTTGGTCAAGGATGAAGCAATAGATGAAAAACCCTGGACAAACCGGCGATAATACCCTGCCAAACCGAGGAAACTCCAAATATCCGAGGCTGAGGACGGTCTAGGCCAACTCTGTACTGCCTCTATCTTCTTTGGGTCGACCTGAATACCATCACTAGACACCACGTGTCCCAGAAAAGCCACAGACCCAAGCCAGAACTCACACTAGGAGAACTTTGCATAAAGATTCTCCTCCCTCAATCTCTATAATAGCACTCTCAAATGCTGAGCATGCTCCTCCTGGCTACGCGAGTACACCAGGATATCATAAATAAAAACAATCACAAATGAATCCAGATACGGCCGAAATACAATGTTCATCAGATGCATGAATGCGGTTGGGGCATTAGTCAGCCCAAAAGACATAACTAGAAACTCGTAATGCCCATGTCTCGTCCTGAAAGTTGTCTTCATAATATCAGAATCTCTAATCATCAGCTGGTGATAGCCTGAACGGAGGTCAATCTTAGAGAATACCCTTGCTCCCTAGAGCTGGTCAAACAAATCATCAATGCACGGTAGAGGATACTTGTTATTCATTGTCACCTTGTTCAACTGCCTGTAGTCAATGTACATTCTCATTGTGCCATCTTTCTTCTTCACAAATAAGACTGGCGCACCCCACGGTGACACACTCGGTCGGATGAACCCTTTTCTAGGAGTTCCTGAAGCTGATCCTTTAGTTCTTTCAACTCTGATAGTTCCATACGATACGGAGGAATAGAGATGGGATGAGTGCCCGACACCAGATCAATACCGAAATCAATGTCCCTGTCCGGCGGCATGCCCAGCAGGTCTGCTGGAAACACATCTGGGAAATCCCTCACAACGGGCAAAGAATCAAGATTAGGAGTCTCAGCTCCAACATCTCTCACAAAAGCCAAGTACGATAAACAACCCTTCCCAACCATCCACTGGGCCTTTAGGAAAGAGATCACCCTTCTGGGAACATAATCAGTCGAACCTCGCCACTCAATCCGCGGAACGCCCGGAATAGCCAATGTAACTGTCTTGGCATGACATTCCAGAATAGCATGGTAGGAAGATAGCAAATCCATACCTAAAATCACATCAAAATCTACCATGCCCAACAACAACAAGTCAACTCGGGTCTCCAGACCCCCAATAGTCACAAGACAAGATCGATATACATGATCCACAATAATAGTATCACCCACCGGGGTAGATACATGAACAGGAAAGGCAAGACAACCACGGGTCGTACCGAGATGATGGGAAAAATATGAAGACACATAAGAGTATGTAGACCCGGGATCAAATAAAATAGAAGCATCCTTGTGGCAGGCTGAGATAATACTTGTGATAACGGCATCTGATGCAATGGCGTCCTCTTGTTTGGGATAGCATAGAACCGAGCCTGACCACCACTAGATCGATCTCCACCCCTAGGGCGGCCCCAAGCTGTCTAGCCCCCACCCCTACTTGACTGGGATGGTGCTGAAGTAGATGGAGTAGAAGAGTAGGGCTGATCCCTCTGCTGAGACCGACCAACACGAAGCCGAGGACGCTGTCTCCTCATGTGGCCAAACTCGCCGCACTCGTAGCAACTACCCGGTGCTGGGGAAGGGGACTGAAGAGAACCCCTCGCTGCTGAAGAACCCTGGGCTGAAGAAGCAGGAGTAGAGCTCTGAGCTGGAAGGGCACTAAGTGAAGACTAGCCCTGCTGAACTCCCTAGTGACCACGGCCTAAAGAAGCCCCACTGTACTCTGGGCGACCTGACTGAGGAGGTCTGAAGGAACCACCTCTGCCACGCTGGAACTGGCTCCCAGACGGAGCACCACTAACCTGAACCTCGAGGCCTCTTTGCCTCCCTCTCCTCACGCTCTCGATGGCGATCTGTCTCAATCTGTCGAGCCATGTCAACTATCTCATCAAACGAAGCGGCTACAACCCTCTCTCTAGTCATCAAAATGCGGATTGGATAGTTGAGGCCATCCACAAACCTCCTACTCCTCTTCCGATCAGTCGGGATCATCCAAGTAGCATGTTGAGCTAACTACGTAAACCTCAACTCATACTGAGTCACAGTCATGTCCCACAGAATCAACAACTCGAACTGACAATGCAGCTCCTCTCTGCGAGACTGCGACACATACTTCTCCAGAAAGAGAGTAGAGAACTTCTGCCAAGTAAGGGGCGCTGCTCCAACAGGCCTACGCCTCTCAAACTCCTCCCACCATGTAAATGTAGGCCCTGAGAACTGGAAGGTAGTGAAAGCCACTCCACTCGACTCCAAGATCCCTGCAATGCGAAGCATACGCTGACACTTGTCTAGAAATATCTGGGATCCTCGCCCTCAGTACCACTGAACGTTGGAGGCTACAACCTTCCGAACCTCTCTAGTCAATGCTGCTCGTCGTCTAGAATCATTGGAACCACATAATCTGGAGCTGGTGTGATTGGCACAACTGGAGCAACCGGTGCAACTAGCTGAGCTAGGGCTGCTCCTAGTGTCTGCAATCCCTGAACAACCTGCTCGGGTGTGCGAGCTGCGGGGGTCTGATGACCACCCCCGGTCTGAGAAGTAGTTGCGGCATTAGTGGCTGAGATTGCCTGAGCCAGGCCAATGCAGACGGATAGGATCTGAGCTAAAGCCTCCTGAAGACCAGGAATCACAATGTGCATTGTCGGGGACTGAACAGGTGCTGCTGGAGCATCCACAGATGGAGGCTGATCCTGAATGGGGGCAACTGGTGGATCCGCAGGTGCTTCCCCTGCTGCTCTGCCTCGACCACGATCACGACCACGACCACGGCCTCTAGTGTGTGGTAATGGTGGTCGTCTTCCACGTCCGGTAGCACGGGTTCTCGCCATCTGCAAGAGAAATAGAATATAGAAGTTTAGTTCTTGGAACAACAAAGCCGCACGACAAGAGTTCAAGAATATGAAGTGTTTCCTAAAGGTTCTGCAGCCTCTCGAGGATAAATACAGACGTCTCCGTACTGATTCGCGAGACTCTACTAACCGGCTCATAACTCATGAGGCCTTGTAACCTAGGCTCTGATACCAACTTGTCAAGAGACCAATCCCGGTCATGACGGCACCTAACACAATTACTAGGCAAGCCCGACCAATCAATACACACAACCCAATCACAAATCCCATTACCGAGTAACAACATGAAATCAGCAGTTTGTTAAGTCTATTCACCGAATAATTTACATAGAAACAGTCTGAAATAGTGACATAACCAATATCTTCCAAAGACCTGGGGTCATGAGTCTAGAGCCTCTACGATAGCAGAGTAGCAAATTCTCTTGTAATACAGAATTCTAAAATGCGGAAAGATAAAAGGGATACGGGGAGGAGTAGGGTCCTGCGGACATCAGGCAGCTTCATCGACAACTTCGGATACTCTAGGAAGCAACAAAAAGCTTAACTAAGCCTCCGGAACACCTGAATCTGCACACATGGTGCAGGGAGTAAAGTGAGTACTTCCAACTCAGTGGTAATACACATATATAATGACGAAAAGTAAGAAATCTCGAAATATAACAATGCAAAGCTATAAACAATAATTCAACACATTTAACAGTGGAACAATAGCAAGCAATGATAGGTAGAACAGATAGATTTCGATGCATGAATGCAATGCAATGCACATGACCGCTGCGGCGCGCAGCCCGATCCATTTGGGAACCCGCGATCACTGTGGGGGTTCGGACTCCGGAGGGGCTCCTACAGCCCAAATGCAATATCATCATAGCATTTGCTGCGGCGTGCAGCCTGGTCCACACTCGGTCCAGATATATGCATGTAAGCCACACAGGCACAGTCAAATTTATCATTTTCAGTTCCAATTATTAGGAATTATAGATTAAGTGTTCAAAACTTTAGAAATTTACTAATCATTTTGAGACAGTGTTTAACTCAGGACTGATATCATGAAAACATTCTAAGCATCATGGAAACAGTGATAATAATCCTTAAGGTATTCAAATAATAGGCAAACAACCCAAATATGCTCATAGCAATCCAAGTAGGATGTTTACCAGTAAATTTCTAGTCAATAACACAGTGTGAATATTACTCGGACGGACTAAGCCCTAGTCCCCGATCACAAACGACCCCGCACTCACCGATGAGTACGTGTCTCGCCTTAATATAGCGTCATAGTGTGATATAGCGGGTTCCAAACCCTCAGGTCATTATCTATATCTATTACTCATCTCGAATCGGCCACAAGACTAGTCCGCTAAGCCTTTTCCCCTCAAATCGACCTCCTCGCACATCGAATCTGGCCAAAACCATAACGAATACATTACAATAGGCTAAAGAAACATAACCCAATCAAAAGAATTCAAAAAACACCAAAAATTACGAAGTTGGCAAAACCCGAGCCCCGAGCTCACTTCTAAAAAAATTATGAAATTTACATCACCGGATTCCTCGTCTTGCCACAAGCCCGTACATATAAAGTTCACAAGAATCGGAGTCCATTTGTCCCCTCAAATCCCTAGTTTAAGCCCTCTTAAGTTTCAAGCCCTAACCTCCATTTTTAACCTTTAATCCCTTCGGTTTTCAGTGGTAATCTATGATTTTACACCATAATAACGTATTCTAAGTCCAAGAATCCATTCCTGATGAAAGCCCTCGAAACTCTCTTTAAAATCGCCCAAAATCTCCTTAGTCCGAAATGAAAATGTTGAGTTATTTCTAAAATTCGCGAAGGTTAAATTAAATGGTTTTGCCCATGCATTTTAGCTTCTGTGACAATTTTTATCTCTTCTGCACTACCGCTTCTGTGGCCTTCCCACTGCATCTGCGGTTTTCCTTAAGTCGCCCAGGACCGCTTCTGCGGTCCATAACCGCTTTTATGGTGACCGCTTATGCTGAACTTAGTCCGCTTCTGCGGAATCGCCCTAGCCAGCCAACGACCACTTCTGCGATCACTTACCCGCTTCTGCGGAACCGCTTCTGCGGTTCATTTCTGCAGAAGCGGAAATACCAGATGACATCAAAATCTGACCTGCAACACACTTCAAAAACTCTCGTTTAACCACTCGAATTCACCCCGAGGCCCCCGGGACCTCAACCAAAAACACAGATGTGACCCAATACCTTACTCAAACTTGCTCGAATCGTCAAAACACTATAGTTAACATCAAAATCATCAAATTTCCTCAAATCCAAGCCTAAGTTCAACCAAAACTTCCGAAACTCGCATTCGATCAAAAATCCGACCAAACGACATCCGAATGACTTGAAATTTTTCACACATATCCAAAATCACCTAACGAAGCTACAGCAACTCTTTGAATTCCATTCCGACCACCGGATCAAAATTTCACCTACCAACCGAAATTCGCCAAAATTCAAACTTCGTCAATTCAAGCCTAATTCTACACCGGACCTCCAAATTCAATTCCGATCGCACTCCTAAGTCATAAATCATGCCCCGAAACTAACTAAATTACCGAAATTCACATCCGAGCCCTCTAACTAAATAGTCAACTTCCAGTTGACTTTTCCAAAATAAGCTCCCTTTTAAGAGACTAAGTGCCTCATTTCCAACTAAAACCAATCCAATTCAACCGATCAACTCAAATACTGATATTGAAATATAATATGGGGAAAACGGGGCGGTAACTCACGTGACGACGGGCCGGATCGTCACATGAGCCTACATAGGTTATGAGTAACTGGTCTTTTGAGTGCATGATAGTTCAAAAGAGCCAAACACCTACTTTCATGTAGTAATTAGGGAAACATTGATCCATGTTGATTATTCAACTTGTTCCTTCTCAAAAGGAATGTCATTTAGAATATTTTAATCTTTAGCTTTCAAAATATAAAAGCAAAAGCTCAGGTTCTAAAAGTTTTGCATTTTGTTGGTAGATCTATGACTGTTAATTCTCCTACTATAGTTTAATTCTCTTGTTATAAAAATTCTTTGTTGCAAGCTGATAGTGTATTTTGCCCTCTTGTCTCTTTTTAAGTTTCATATTTTTTTTTAGAGTAAGACCCTTTTATAATTCTATTTCTTTACTTTATTTGAATATGCACTTGGAGCAAAATATGGAGTCTTAACGCAAGGCTCGCCACCATACCTCGAGCATGAAGCCATCACATTACGTATCTTCCCTAAATGCATTGGATATCAAGAAAACGAGTGAAACGCTTGGGGGGCGCCTATGGCGTCTTTCTTACTTCTTTTTTTTTCTTTTGCCATTCATTCTTCTCTAGTTTTTATGATCCTTGATTTATTTTTGTGTTTTGGTTTTATCGCAAGGATGGAATTTTATAACATTTGGAAGTCGCTGTTTAAGTTAAAATTAATCCGTAGAATTTGTCAATATGAATATCAAGTTAGTGTATTACAACTTTTAGAATTACCTATTTTTTTTATCAGTTTGGGAACTAAGACTATTTTAGCCGAAACACATTTTGAAAAGTATTTGTTCGAAAAATGTGAGTTTCCGTCAAGTTGGCATAGTTATTCGAAACTTTATCCTCTAAGTGAATTGGCATAGTTAATATTTCTTTCGAAATACTACTAAGTGAAATCAGTACCAATTTGTCTTTTTTTAAAAATTGAGTTTAAGAGTCTCTTTTAGTCCTAGTTTTCAATCAAAACCTTGTCTCGTTTCTTAAAGTTCTGAATCCATTTCTTAAAATAAAAAAAAATTGATCATATTATTTTACAAATTTAAAATCCAAAATATTAGCATTTTTTGGAAGTTATTTTAGTCAAGCTAATCCGATCATAATATTTTTGGACTTGTGCTCAGTTTTCTTGAGTTGAATCAGATTTTTAGAACTTCATATTTTATGTTTTCTTATAATTAAGTCTTACATTTAATTTACCTAAGTTTGGTTGGTCAACCGTAGTTAACGGATCATATAGGGTGCCTTAATAAGCTTCCCTATAGGATTAATTAGAATCCTTGCCCATAATTTTTAAGGTTAAGCAGACCGTAAAAATAGAGTTAAGTTTAACTATTATCTAGCTAAAATTAGTATCCTAATTCACCGTTAAAATAATTAGGTGGCGACTCTATTTAATTAATTAAACCTTCAGAAGTACCAATATGTTATACTCTAGATTTGACCCGTGTTAAAATGGGGCAAAACAACTTGGCGACTCTGCTGGGGATTCTTGGTTCTAAACCACAACAAACTTAGGTTAATAATAAAAATTAATTTATGTTTTTTTTTATTGTTATGATGCTTATATGAGAAATTGTATTTTATGAATTGTTCATCCATTATTATTATTTCATATATATTGTCATTCCCATTTCACTTCCTCCACTTTTGAAAAATTCACACAAAGCACACACCTAGCGGTTTCGCGGTTTGCGGCCGTGCACTACTAAAAATACCTTTTAGGGGAAAGTTCGTGGGTAAGTTGATCAGCGGTGCAGTTGACAGTCATGTGCTTTCCACTCTCAGGTTTTCCACTTCGGAGCAGACCAGTCTAGTTAACCCACTCTTAGTCAACCTATGATAGAGCTAAACCAAAACCCATTTAAGAGCATGCATCATTTTAACCTTGGGTGTCTTAATACCCAAGGTGTATTAAATCTATTAGTTAACCTTACCTAAATGTCCAAGTGGGTTTTCAATCCCGAGTGACAATTATCATATTTATGTGCATTGTTTTAAGGGTGAACATGTCAAATATGTGGATCATTTCCTTTAAATTAATTAAATCCGAGTTAAAGGAGCATGACTATCTTTTTATAACATGTGTAAAGTTTTCAAATAGAACAACTAGAAGTTTACACATGACAAAAATATCTTGTATTGAACTTTCTTTTGATTTTCTTTACGCAAACATAAATAAAATGGCTTAAGCGATTTATGTACTTCTTTTGCTTTTGAAAAAATAGAATTACTTAATTAATTATAAAATAATAAATTTTATTATACTTTCTTTAGTTCTTTTGATAAAAATACACTCTTTTAAAAAAAAAAAAAAGATGTTTAAGTAGCTATCTATTTATTTTCTTTTTTAAAAAAAGAATTATTAATTTATAAAAATTGAATAATACATAATGGCATATTTATCTTTCAGATACACACTAGGCCTACCTCTGGCACTAAGCGCCCCCCTGCATATTAGGACGCACAATTATTTGTTATGCTTTAGAATATGTGTGACGACCTGGCCCGTCGTCACGTGAGTTACCGCCCCGTTTTCCTCACATTATGTTGCTCTATGTTTCAATATTAGTATTTGAGTCGATCGGGTAGAATTGAATTGGCTTTAGTTGTAAATGAGGCACTTAGCCTCTTAGAAGGGAGCTTGTTTTGGAAAACTCAACCGAAAGTTGACTATATAGTTACAGGGCTCGGATGTGAATTTCAGTGATTGAGTTAGCTTCGGGGAATGATTTGTGACTTAAGAGTGCGGTCGGAATTGAATTTGGAGTTCCGGTGTAGAGTTAGGCTTGTATTAGCGAAATTGAATTTTGGCGAATTCCGGTTGATTGGTGAGATTTTGATCCGAGGGTCGGAATGGAATTCCAAGAGTTACAGTAGCTCCGTTGGGTGATTTTGGATATCTGTGCAAAATTTCAGGTCATTCGGACGTCGTTTGGTCGGGGTTTTGATCGAATGTGAGTTTCGGAAGTTTGAAGAACACTTAGGCTTCAATCCGTGGTGAATTGATGATTTTGGCGTTGTTTGACATGTTTTGATGATTGGAACAAGTTCGTATGATGTTTTGTGGTATGTTGGTGCTTTTCGTTGGGGTCCCGGGGGCCTCGGGGTAATTTCGGGTGGTCAATCGGACCATTTTTGGACCTGTTATGTTGCAGGTTTTTCAGCTGAAGGGTTGCAGAAATTTACCCATCGCGTTCGAGTGGGTAGGGTCGCGAACGCGTATAGGAGAAATGGGAGGTCTGGGAATTTGTCATCGCGTTCGCGTAGTATCGATAGGCGAAGCTTCACGTTCGCATCAGGTGTATCGCATTCGCATAGCGGAAATCTGGGGAGCCAGGAATTTGGCCAACGCATTTGCGTCTAGTAGGCTCGCGATCGTGTTATTTTAAGTCTCAGGCCTTCGCATTCGCGTGGAAGATGACACGTTCGCGAAGGGCATTTTTGGCAGCCTCATTATTTGGTCATCGCGAACGCGTGGGTTGTGGCCGCGTTCGCGTAGAGTAAAATGCCTGGGCAGAAGGGTTTTTTATAACATTTCATCCGCGACCCATTTGGTATTTCCTCCATTTTGAACCACATTGAGATCTTTTTTGTAGAGTTTGAAGGGGATTTTGATGGAAAGTGATTGGAGGTAAGTCTCGTGACCTAGAAACGCTATTTTATTGAAGAATCTACCTTAAATTCATGGAAAACTAGGTGAAAAATTGAAGAACTAGGGCTTGAGTTTTTAAATGAGAAATTGGAATTTGACGGAGCATTTGGACTCCGATTTTGATGAATTTTATATGTACGGGCTCGTGGCGAGACGAGGAATCCCGTGAAATGAATTTCGTAATTTTTTGGTGCTCGGGTTTTGCCAACTTCGTATTTTTGGGCGTTTTTAGAGTTCTTCAAATTGGGTTATGTCCCATTAGCTTATTATAACGTATTACTTGTGGTTTTGGTCAGATTCTACGCACGAGGAGGTTTATTTGCGAGGAAAGCGCAAGGCGAGCTAGGATTTCGGCCGGATTGAGGTGAGTAATGGTTATAAATGGTGTACTGAGGGTTTGAAACCCCGTATTTGCACTATGAAGTGCTATGTTGAGATGAGATACGCGCTATATGATGAGCGTGGTGATGTTACTATTGGGGATTTGGACTCGGTCCATCCCGATTGATGACTCTACTGCACTTTTGACTGAGACTGAGTTAATATTGGTATATTTTGGGCTAGTTGCCATGTTTGGGGCCTTGTGCCGATCAGTAGAACCCTTAGGGAGAATGTTGAGCTAATTGACCTCACTTTACCTGTTGAAATCATACTCTCAGTCATATTCTTAAACTATAAAACATAATGCGTACCGGTCTTAGCAATTTGCACTCTAAATAAGGAATACCTGGTGTTGGAAACCCAGTCTTAGCTGAGTGGGCCCGAGAGGCCAAATCTATATTGACTGAGAGGGGTCAAGGACCCCATAGTGAGGGTAGTTGATATACAATGGATCGGGTTGCACGCCGCAGCAGTATATACATATACATATATGGATCGGACTGCACGCCGCAGAAGTATATTATATGGATCGGATTATATGACGCAGTAGTATATTATATGGATCGGACTGCACGTCGCAGTGATATAGTATATGGATCGGACTGCACGCCGCAGTATTATAGTGCTTGGGCTTTAGGAGCCCCTCCGTAGTCTGCACACCCCCAGTGAGCGCAGTCGACTATTATTATTGGATCGGGCTGTGCATCGCAGCAGTATATACTATTATTGGATCGGGCTGCATGCCGCAGCAGTATTATGTACGGATCGGGATGCGCTCCGCAGTAGTGTTGGTAATTTGCCAGACTTAGAGAGATTTTCACCTGTTTTCCCCGCTCAGCTATTGTTTACTGCCTTTACTGTTGGTTATAGAACTGTGTTGTGTTTCTACGAGAATTCTTACTTTCATTTGTTATTTATTGCTATTACTCACTTAGTCGGAGTACTCACTTTACTCCCTGCACCTTGTGTGCAGATACAGGGATCCCGGAGGCATAGCTGAGTTTGTTGCTGCTTCCTAGTTCATTTGGCGGGCGTCCGCAGGACCTGATCTCTCCTCTTGTTTTTCTTTTACTTCCGCATCTAGACTTTCGTATTTATAGGATGTTGAACAGTTGTATCTAGAGGCACTAACTCGTGATGCCGGATCTGATAGGGGCTGTATTGATATTTTTGTGGTTTCCGCACCATTTTTATTGTCATCACATATTGAATTTTTCTTAACCGATGTTTTAAATTCAATTAACCAATAAGTGGCTTTGTATTTTGGGTTGAGAGTGTTCGAATGGTCGGTCTTGCCTAACAAGGTGTTGGGCGCCATCACGATCGGGGATTCGGTCGTGACAAGTTGGTATTGGAGCCTAGGTTACTAGGTCTCGCGAGTCATGAGCCGATTTAGTAGAGTCTCGTGGATCGGTACAGAGACGTCTGTACTTATGCTCGGGAGGCTGCAGAACCTGTAGGAAAAACTTCATATTCTTGAAATTCTTGTCGTGCGACTGTGTTGATCCTAGAACTAAACTTCTGTATTCTATTCTCTCGCAGATGGCAAGAACACGTGCTACCGAACGTGGAGGACGACCATCAGTACCACTCCTCGAGGCAGTAGACTCGGTCGTGGTTGTGGCCGAGGCAGAGTAGCAGGGGCAGCATTTGTTGACCCGCCAGTTGCCCCAGTTCTGGGCTAGACTCTAGTTGTTGATGCTCCAGCAGCACCTGTGCAGGCACCAGCAGTGCCCATTGTTATTCCGGGTCTCCAGGAGACCTTGGCCCAGATTCTATCAGTTTGCACTGGCCTAGCCTAGATAGTTTCAGCCAACACTACAGTGGCTACTTCTCAAGCAGGGGGATGCAGTCAGACCCCCGCTGCTCGCACACCCAAGCAGGTGATGCAGGGTTTACAGACGCCGGGAATAGCTCCAGCACAGCCGGTGGTACCAGTTCAAGATTTTGTGGTCCTAGCTATGCCAGACGATGAGTAGTATCATCTCAAGCGGTTCAGTAGGCTTTAGCCTCCAATTTTCAGCAGTGCTCAGGGCGAGGATGCCCAGGGGTTTCTTGACAAGTGTCAGCGTATTCTTCGGACGGCATGGATTTTGGAGTCCAGCGGGGTAGCATTTAACGCATTTCAGTTCACTGGCGCTGCCTTCACATGGTGGGAGGATATGAGCGGCGTAGGCCGGCAGGTGCAGCGCTGTTGTCATGGCAGGAGTTTTCCACTATCTTTTTGGAGAAATGGGTACCACGGTCGCATAGACAAGAGCTGCGTAGGCAGTTCGAGTGGCTTCATCAGGGAGACATGACTGTGACCTAGTATGAGGCGAGATTTTCTGAGTTAGCCCGTCATGCCTCGTGGATGGTTCCGACTAACGGTGAGAGTATCAAGAGATTTGTGAATGGACTTCACTATCACCTCCGTATTCTGATGACTCGAAAGAGAGTCTTGGGTATTTCCTTTGAGGATACAGGTTATATTGCTTGTGATATTCAGTTGGCCTGCCGTCAGGATAGAGAGGTGAGGGAGATTCTGGTAGCTTTAGTGGTGCTCCGTCTAGGAGTCAGTTCCAGCAGAGCAGAGGACGATCATTCAGGCTTCCTCAGCCAGCTCTCTCAGAGTATCGTGGGTCATCTTCTAGTTGGGGTTATTAAGGCTCTCAGTAGAGTCAGCCATCTCTTAGTGCACTTCCAGCGTAGAGTTCGTCTCATGCCCAATCTGTTCAGGGTTCATCCCGACCGAGTGCATCAGCTAGCCACTCTGGCGCGAGGGGTTCCCATCAGTCCCAGTTCTCAGCACCCGGGAGTTGCTACGAGTGTGGTGAGTTCGGGCATATGGGGAAGGAGTGTCCCCGCCGTGCATCCAGTTCATCTCAGCAGAGGGGCCAGCCCTCACCTTCTGGACCAGTATCTTCAGCACCCGCCCCGCCAGCTAGGGGTGAGGGTCATGCAGCTAGGGGCCGCCCGAGAGGCGGAGGCCGATCGGGTGGTGGTCAGGCTCGATTCTATGCTTTTCAGGGCCGGTCATATGCTATTGCTTCGGATGCTGTTATCACAGGTATTATTTCAGTCTACAACAGGGATGCCTCAGTTTTATTTGATCCCGGTTCTACTTACTCCTATGTATCTTCATACTTTGCTAATCATTTGAATAAGACCCGGGGGTGCCTTGCTTTACCTGTGCACATATCTACCCTGGTGGGTGATACTATTATTGTGGACCACGTGTATCGGTCCTGTCTTGTTACTATTTGGGGTCTGGAGACCCGAGTTGACTTGGTGCTGTTGAGCATGGTAGATTTTAATGTTATCTGGTCATAGATTGGCTATCTCCATGCCATGCTATTCTAGATTGTCATTTCAAGATAGTCACATTGGCTATGCCGGGTGTTCCGAGCATTGAGTGTCGTGGCATGACTGACTATGTCCCCAGTAGGGTGATTTCCTTCCTAAAGGCCCAACGGATGGTTGGGAAGGGTTGTCTATCTTATTTGGCTTTTGTGAGAGATGTTGGAGCTGAGACTCCTAGCCTTTATTCTGTTCCCGTTGTGAGGAATTTTCCAGATGTGTTTCCAGCGAACCTTCCGAGCATGCAACTGAATAGAGAAATTGATTTCGGTATTGATCTGGTGCCGGGCACTCAGTCTATTTCTATTCCTCCTTATCGTATGGCACCAGCTGAGTTAAAGGAGTTGAAGGAGCAGCTTTAGGAACTCCTAGATAAGGGGTTTATTCGTCCTAGTGTGTCACCGTGGGGTGCACCGGTCTTATTTGTGAAGACGAAAGATGCCACAATGAGAATGTGTATTGATTACAGGCAACTGAATAAGGTGACAGTGAATAATAAGTATCCACTACCCCGTATTGATGATTTGTTTGAACAGCTCAAAGGACCAAGGGTATTCTCGAAGATTGACCTCCGTTTAGGCTATCACCAGCTGAAGATTAGGGATTTTGATATTCTGAAGAAAGCTTTCAGGACGAGATATGGGCATTATGAGTTTCTAGTTATGTCTTTTGGGATGACTAATGCCCCAGCCGCGTTCATGCATCTGATGAATAGCATGTTCCGGCCGTATCTGGATTCGTTTGTGATTGTGTTGAGGAGCACAGACAACATTTGAGAGTGGTATCACAGAGACTGAGGGAGGAGAAGCTTTATGCAAAGTTCTCCAAATGTGAGTTCTAGCTTAGGTCTGTGGCTTTTCTGGGACACGTGGTATCCAGTGATGGTATTCAGGTTGATCCGAAGAAGGTAGAGGCGGTGCAGAGTTTTCCTAGACTGACTTCAGCCACGGAGATTCGTAGTTCCTTGGGTTGGCAGGGCATAATCGCCGGTTTGTTCAGGGATTTTCTTCTATTGCATCACCCTTGACTAGGTTGACTCAGAAGGGTGCTCCATTCGTGTGGTCCGAGGAGTGTGAGGAGAGCTTTCAGAAGCTCAAGACAGTTTTGACCACGGCTCCAGTATTGGTATTGCCATCAATTTCAGGTTCTTACATTGTGTATTGTGATGCTTCTAGAGTTGGTATCGGATGCGTGTTGATGCAGGAGGGTAGAGTTATTGCATATGCTTCTCGTCAGCTGAAGCCCCATGAGAAGAACTACCCTGTACATGACTTGGAGGTGGCTGCTATAGTTCATTCTTTGAAGATTTGGAGGCACTACTTGTATGGCGTATCTTGTGAGATATATACCGACAGTCTTCAGCATTTGTTTAAACAGAAGGATCTTAATTTGAGGCAGCAGAGATGGCTTGAGTTGCTCAAGGATTATGACATTACCATTTTGTATCATCCAGGGAAGGCCAATGTAGTGACCGATGCTTTGAGCCAAAAGCCGGTGAGTATGGGTAGCTTGGCATACATTCCAGTTGGGGAGAGGCCCTTTGCAGTTGATGTCCAGGCTTTGGCCAATCGGATGGTGAGGCTAGATATTTCGGAGCCTAGTCGGGTGTTGGCTTGTGTGGTTTCTCGGTCTTCCTTGTATGAGCGCATTAGAGAGCGCCAGTATGATGATCCATATTTGCTTGTCCTTAAGGATAGGGTTCAGCAAGATGATTCCTGGGATGTGACTATTGATAGTGATGGTGTGTTGAAGATGCAGGGCCAGATTTGCGTGCCCAATATGGATGGGCTTCGAGAGTTGATATTGGAGGAGGCCCACAACTCGCGGTCTCTATTCATCCAGGTGCCACGAAGATGTATCCGGATTTGAGGCAGCATTACTGGTGGAGGAGAATGAAGAAGGATATTCTGAGTTATGTAGCTCGGTGTCTCAACTGTCAGCAGGTCAAGTATGAGCACCAGAGGCCTGGTGGTGTACTTGATCGCTTGGATATCCCTGAGTGGAAGTGGGAGTGGATTACTATGGACTTTGTGAGTGGTCTCTTTCGGACATCGAGGAAGTTTGATTGGATTTGGGTGGTTGTTGATCGGCTGACCAAGTCCGCGCACTTTATTCCGGTGTGTACCACCTATTATTCGGAGCGGCTAGCGGAGATTTTCATCCGGGAGATTGTACGGTTGCATGGGGTCCCGGTTTCCATCATATCAGATAGGGGTACTCAGTTTACTTCTCAGTTCTGGAGGACTTTTCAGCGAGAGTTGGGTACGCAGGTAGAGTTGAGCATAACTTTTCATCCTCAGACGGACAGGCAGTTTGAGCGTACCATTCAGATATTGGAGGACATATTGCGTGCCTGTGTTATTGATTTTGGAGGTTCTTGGGCTGATTTCTTGCCTCTTGCAGAGTTTGCTTACAACAACAGCTATCAATCCAGCATTCAGATGGCGCCATACGAGGCCTTGTGTAGGAGACGGTGTAGATCTCCGATTGGTTAGTTTGAGCCTGGAGAGGCTAGGTTGTTGGGGATAGTGTTGGTCCAGGATGTCTTAGATAAGGTAAAGGTGATGCAGGAGAGACTTCGCATAGCTCAGTCATGTCAGAAGAGTTATGCGGACCAGAAGGTTCGAGATGTATCTTATGTAGTGGGCGAGAAGGTCTTGTTGAAGGTTTCGCCTATGAAGGGCGCCAAGAAATTTGGAAAGAAAGGAAAGCTGAGTCCGAGGTTCATTGGCCACTTTGAGGTACTTACGAGGATTGGGGAGGTGGCCTATATGCTTGCTTTGCCACCCAGCCTGTCGGGAGTTCATCCGGTATTCCACATATCTATGCTCCAGAAGTATGTTGGGGACCCTTCTCATGTGTTGGACTTAGTACAGTACAGTTGGATGATGATTTGACCTATGGTGAGGAGCCAGTGGCTATTTTGGGTCGTCAGGTTTGGAGATTGAGGTCAAAGGATATAGCATCGGTGAAGGTGCAATGGATAGGTGTGTCCATGGAGGAGGCTACTTGGGAGACCGAGCGGGAGATGCGGAGCAGATATCCTCACTTGTTTGAGACTCCAGTTATGTTTTTTGACCCACTCGGGGACGAGCATTTGTTTTAGTTGGGGAGGATTGTAAGGCCCCAAAATGTTTTTCCGAGTAATTTAAGATTTCATCGTGCCAAGGTAGGCTAAATTATTTTATCTCGTGTGCAAATAAGGATTTATGATATTATGGATATCAACTGGATATGTTAAGTGTATAAGTCTTATTATAAGTGAATTGGGGTCTAAGGAGAGGCCTAAGTCTAAGCCAAGTTTGAAAAATTCATATTAGACGAAAGTTGTAAATGAGTGCGCACAAGGCGTCACTTTGGACGATTATATCTCCAGTTATATGTGGAGTTGTGTGATCAAAAACCTATCAAATTAAATCCCTTTAAGTCTAGTTTCCAACGCAACAAACCGTTCGTCATTCGGAGGTGTATACAGAAAGTTATGGCCATTTTTGTGTCCCTTCCGTCGTCAGCACCCAGGGTAGCACCGGGCGCTAGCCGTGGCGCCAAGAATTTTGAGCTACTGGTTTCAGCGCCACAGGCAGCGCCCAGTGCCACCCGAGGCGCCCGAAATAGCCTTATATCCTCATTTCGGGATTCATTTCCCCATTTTATTTTGGACGAACTTTGAGGGTTTTCTTCCATTCTCTCAAGACTTTCAACTCCTCCCATATCCAAGGTAAGGTTTTTGGAGTATTTTGAGTTAGTTACTACTCCTAACCACTTTTATTAACAAGGATTAATCTTGAAAATCCTTAGAT